>JAVJIX010000187.1:1590000-1809696 GCA_036785185.1 Paratrypauchen microcephalus | reverse complement strand
AAATGGTTAAAGCGTATGAAATGTAAAAAAGTACAAAAACACTCAAAAACATATAAGCAATCCTGAAAACGTTTAAAATCAAAAAAGGGTTAAACATACTAAGTCATCTTAAAGGGTAAATGTGTAAAAATGTTTTTTCCTTTTTATTTATTTATTTATTTATTTTTTCCCACCCTTCTGACGTCTAATATATACATTACCCATAGGTGGCGCTGATGAAGCTTGTTTAATTGTTCAAGATTTCTCGGAGTCTCTGGATTAATTTCATCTTATTTATGTCATTCACTGGTTCATTTTGAATATACATCTCTCTTAAATTTACTGGGTTTCGTAAAAACATTCCAGCCGTCAGTTTAGACATGGACCTAGAAATGACCTTGAAAACACAGGGAAAAAGACATCCAAACACAACAATACACATCAAACAGTCCTCAAGTGACATTAAAACAGTGACAAACATTATAATGAAAAATATTAGGAAAAACCAAGCATAACAGGTACCCCCATGGTCCTGGAGTCATCATGAATCTGTGAAATGAGTGAAATGTAAATCTGTTAGATCTGTCCCTGTCCCAAGAATTTCTTAGTTTATGTAGGGGTGTCTGTGGAGGGTTCAATCCCCCCTTCAGTGGAGGCGCAGACTCCACTTCCTGGAGCCTGTAGGTTCTGTGTAGGTGGGAAGGAAGCAAGTGTTCAGATACAGATGTGCACCATGTTAGAGCTTGGAGTTAGATTAGTATTTGTTAGTATTAAATTAGTAGATTAGAATAGTAGAATGGAGGACAATGATTTAAAGGAGTGGCCAAGGCCACTGTGGAGAGTTTACAGTTGTACCCTCCTACCTGTTTAGCATAGAAATCTGCCCAGTTATTACCTGTTTTTTCCAAAAGAGCCGATTTTGGAATGACCAGGTACTTTAATAATAGCCAGTTGATTCGGATTTAAAATGAGCTCCGCGATGTCCTGACAGAGATTCTGATGTGCTACTGGTTCACCTTTAGCTATGATGAAACCTGTTCTTCTGAATACAGCTAAATCACATGTTACTAATCCATAAATCAGTGTAGCCTGTAAGTGGGTGATTTCCTGCAAAGAAAAGTGCCATGTGTATTGTATTTAGTTCCGCATATTGGGCTGAAAAACCTGATTGTGGTCAGAATAGCTCTTGACACACAGTTGTGTGATTCACCCCGGAGACCAAAGCAGAATTTGAGTCTTACTGTGTCTGGTCTGGGTGTTGAGAGAATAGCTTGCAGTCTCTGTGATGGGAGGGGCTAAAAACTTGCATCTTTTCCTAGACGCTTTAAAACCACTTTCGTACTATTTCAACAGGGTCTGACGTGTAGCTTCCAGACAGAGAACTGGATCTGGAGCTGAAATTAAAAGGTCATCCTGAACGAGGACACTCTCCTCTGGAAACATCATTCCTGAAAGACACTTTTTCAAACAGTGATTAAAAATGCCTGGAGCATTTCTGTGTCCTTGTGGCAAAACTTTGTACTGCAGGTGTACTCCTTTGTGTGTAAATGCAAACTAATATCTACATTCTGGAGCTATAGGAATGGTGAAAAATGCTTGGCATATATCAATCACCATGTACCATTTCATTTGTGGTGTCAAAACTGAGAGACATTTGTGTGGATCTGGGACAGGAAGTAATGGTGTGGTTGTAACTTCATTAACTTTTCTCAAATCATGTGCCATGTGATATGTGTTGTCTGGTTTTTGGAAAAGGATTTAAAGATGTGTTCCATGTGGAATCAGAAAGTTCCAGTACACCAGCTTCCCAGAGTGCAGTGAGTGCTTTGTCAACGCCTTCTTCCTGTGCCAGAGAACGATCGGATCTCTAAGGAATATAGACACTAGAGTTAGCCATCACATTCAACACAACAGGTTCAACAAAAGTGCACAAACCAATATCAGTTTTTCTTCTGGAAGATTTTTTAACATGTTTTCTGCCAAATCATGATCTGTCAATTCTCTACCATGATGTCTGGGGATTAACATATTCTCTAAGAGAAGCTAAATTTTGTAAGAATCAGTGGACTGTGCATGTGTCTCGAACAAAGAGATCAGTTAGTGGACTAGCCAAAACAACAGTGGCAACGACACCTTTTTTGTGTACATACAGGGCATCAGTGTGTATTATGTATTTTTGTCCCTCATATGCTTCAAAATCTATTTCATATTTTGTGTTGTGTTCTCTGTCACAAAATAAGGTAACATGATATGGGTCAATTTGGAGGAGAATATAAGTGTAACTCAACGAACCATGGTCTCCCTTTAAAGAGATGTGACATTAGTCCAGTGTCCACATATTCAGATAGGTCAACATAAGTCTCTGGGTCAGGATCTGTTGCCAACCAACATCCCTGAGTGTGTCCAGAAGCGCAAGTCACAGATTGTCCATTTGGCTTTTGTTGCCATTAAAATGTCTCTACCTAACAGATTGACTGGAGTGTTAGGTGAGTGTATCAGTGACGTATGTAAAGTCTGTCCAGCGAGTTTGACTGGTACCATCTTAGTCCGCTGTAGAGGGGTGGGTTTTCCCATGAGGCCAAGTGGTGCATTTTGTCCATACTGTTGTGCCTGGGTCCACAGTGGTGGAGTTCCTTGATAACCTCCAGTGTAGCGCTGGCGTCCTTGGCCACCACACATGCTTCCTCTGCTTCGAGAAGTGAATCAGTGGCTCCACGTCCATAGCATTGCTGGTTATTGACAGGTGGTTGGTACTGGTTCTGGTCCTGGGGATTGCCTACTCTCCTCCCACTTGATTTATCACGACCATTAAATACCCCGAAAACCCCCCTGATTTCCAAAACCTTGATTCCCCATGTTGTGAGTTGGTTGTTGCAGTTGTTGTGGTTGTGTTAGTGCAGTGTATGGTGGAGGGGTCGCATAAAATGCTTAAGAGGTGTTGTGTGTGGCGCTGGCAGTGAGTGTGTGTTTGGTTCAGCTACAAACTGTCCTTTGCCTCTGTTCTTTGGTTTTGTCCTGTTTTGTTTTTGTGGCTTTTTTTTTTTTCTCTAGCCTCGTTCAATTGTAATTTTAATAGTTCCACTGTAAATCACTGCTCTTTCCTGCTTCTTCTTCCTGCTTATGATTGTACAGATCAACATGATGTTTTAAGTGGATCAAAATTTGGGTCGAGTTACCACAGATACCAGGTACAACCTCTAGGGAAGTTTGGATTGGTTTGGGTAGTTTCTGAAGCACTGACTGCAAAAGAGAGTCCGGGTAGCTGCATGTTTGTATGGATGTACGTGCATTTTTTCAACATACATGTTCTGACACTGTTCCATAAATTCAACTGCTAATGTGCCTGTCTTATATGTAGGAAGTGTGGGCGGGGTTGGATCCGCCATTGGGAAATAATCTTGTAGAATTTGGAGTAAATCCTGTTCAAGTGGCTTTCAAAATTGTTTCTATTAATGTGAGCCTGCGCTGTGCTCTTTCTAAGCCTGTCCATATGTCTTTTATGGTTTTACGATCTTGTTTATCTTTTAGATCCTCATCTTCATCTGACTCGTCTTCCTCTTCCTGACTCTCGTCTTCATCTGAATACCTTGGTCTGTCTACGTCATACTTTTCTTTTGACCTTCTATTCTTTGTTTCTTCCTCTGACTCTTCCTTTTTCTCAACCTGCGTTATTCTTTCTTCACTACGCTTCTCTTCCTGTCTAACTTCCTGTTCCTTTCTTCACACTTACTTCTAACACGTTCTTTAATTCTGGGAGCAGTGTTGCTCCATCTTTCTTTCTTTATTAGCTTATTTGACAGGGACAATGTGCAAAACATTAAAGATGCTTTACACCAAATTATAGCTGTAGCCAGTTTCTGTAGTCCCTGAGCAGGTGAGAAATACAATATAAAACATAAACAATATAATCAATACACACTTACACACTACAAATTACCAATTATTACACAATAAAATATTACAATAAAATCTCACTCACTCAGATTATCACATATCTAATCCTGTTATTTCTGACCTTTCCTCCTCATAATTGCCCTTAAACATACCTGTGAGATTTTCTATTTGTCCCTGTTTAAATGGTGTTGATGGTTTTGGGTCTATGTCTACCAGTCTGTATAAAAGCAGTTGTGGGTATATTCCTGTGTGTGGTGTAGTTGTTTCTCCTTGGGGAGACAAAGCTGATGATGTGTAAGTCGGAGGTGTATGAGCATGTTTCCCTGTCTTGTGCATGTGTTTCTTCCTGCTTTGTTTGTGGCGCGCGTAAGACATTACTGGTGGTCACCCATAACGCGCTTGCCAATAAACAGAGAGATTTTAACTTTTTGAGCCTTTGGCCCAATTCTTTACTCTTTTTCTCTGCCATTTTACGTTCTGTTCTTTTCACTTCATTGTCTATAATTAAAATTTCTATATTTTCTTTAAATTGTTGTTCCAATTGCACTACATTTTGATCGAGTGCTATTAACACAGTTTAAATGTCGCACTCTCTACCGAGTGTCAATGTTCACCATTATTTCTCTTTTTTTCTCTTTTAATTTGCCTTTTTCCTTTTTTATCCATCAATTGAATTTCCTACCATACTCACCAATTAATTTTGTCCCTTTCGGTCGGACAAGATTAATTTAATTAGAAATAATTTCTTAACAAGTTGTCTTGTATAAAATTAACAATTTAGAATTTTGTATTTTATTTTAATTAATATTTCGTTAGGTTGTTCTCCTTGTTTTAATTTTCCTATTATTTAGCTAATTTTCCTATTCTATTTTATAATTATTTAGCGACGCGCTTTTCCGTATTTGGAAATTTACGCATACGCCGGGCCTCGAACCCAAGTGTTTGCCTTTTTATGCGGGTATGACACTCTTAACCCTTTAAAGGTTTCTGTCGGCCCCCCAGTCCAACAACGTCCCCCCTAGTAACGGTTAATCTGTCTCTAACGTCTTAGAGAACGGGGAAGTATCACCTAGGAAACCGAGATCACGGCATTTAGGGGCTCTTTTTGCCCTCCTGTGACCCTATTTTTATTGACCCCGAGGCATGTTACTTCCCGTCTCTGACCCCGAGGATCCTGTCACTCGTGCCCTTCAAAGGGAATTTTACCTCCTTTGGAATGCGCAATCCTGGATTTTCTAAATTTGGAAACTAATGGTATTACACCTTTAATGTGTTTAAGACACCTAAACTAAAAACAAGGAGAATTTTTTTAGACGCGCTGTTCCCTACATATCGAGTTCCACCATCAATTTACAGATTTTACAACTATATCATTTCTCCCCTAAATTTGGAAAATAAAAAATCCAATAGAACATACTTTGTGTCTTATAGACAAACAGGTGATGTTCTTACCTGATATTGTTTTCTAAAGGGGCCCCCGGGAGAAATCACTAGTTGTCGTGGAACCAGGATCTGGTATGTATAATCCGAAAACGGGTTAAGGACGAGGTCCGGTCGCCGCCTGGAACTGCTCCGTCCCGTTGTTACCTCAGGAAATTGATCAGGAGTCACAAACCCCCTCCAGAACGTCGGTGTCACCATTTGAAGAATTTGACGATTTTTCCAATATGTGAAACAATAAACAATTCAAAGATTAATTACATTTCTGTTTCTGTCAAATTCTCTTAGCGTGTTCAAACTGGAATCAGGAGTTATAATATTTAAACTTTTCCTAGAGGTAACAAGATCTACGCTAACATAGCATTTAGCACATACCATTTAAAAAGTACCAGGATTCGATAACTTCAGTTAAGCCAAATTTATTTACCTAACAATATTTCTAAACAGATGCATCTGGGTCTCGGGTCTCTATAAACAACCTGTGTTGCCTCAGCAGAGCATCACCAAGAACACACCTAACCCGAGAGCCCAGTAGTTTTACATTACAACTCATGAATATGTAAATTTCAAATGTGCATCATTGTGGTCAACTCCTCCTTCGTTCTTGTCTTCGTTCTGTTCCCTTATATGGTTTTGTTTATCGTTGCTTCCATGCATTATATTAAAGGGAGAAGTTCACTTTGTCGTATGCTGTACATTTCCTGTAAGAGAGATGTCAGACAAAAAAGCCAGACAACCCGGAAACGCTGTAATCGTTGCTATGGAGACGGGGAACTTTCAGTTCTGCTTTTACGAGTCTGACTGCGGTCTGAAACAGGAAACTCCTAGCCGCTGCACTTTTGCAAAACACATCACTTTTGTAGGTTAAAGGCAACTGTTGGATTAATGAAGTGTCAAACTTAACGATAAAAATTATCTCTCAAAAATTATAACTCTTCAACGTACTTACAATGGTCGAGAAATAAGGACAAAGGGCTTTGTGATTAAATTAAAACTGCCTTGATTTCTAAAGGTGACTCACATTTACAGACCACGGATGAAGAAAATCCTCTCGAAATCCTCTCGAAATACTTGAAACCATCGAAACCATCGAGTTAAACGAGCCTGACGTAAACTCTACACTGTCACGAATGAGACACTAACCCTCTGCAAGGGTTCGTGGAGCCTTTGGTGGATGGTTGTGGGTCCAAATCCTAATCAGAACTAAACCAAATATGAACCGTATCTGAACCAGGACTATCCCCAGGTCTAAAACGGACTAAACCAGGTCCCAAACCGTGACTACATGTTCCTCTGTAATCCTCTGTAAGTTAGGAGTAAACCAGATCTAAACCAGGTCTAAAACTGTACGATATCAGGACTTTCTTCTAGAACTAAAACAGGATCTAACCTGGACTAAAGTCTCAACTCAGATCTGATGCTTGGGTCTAAACCAGGTCTAAACCAGGGCTAATCATGTCTAACTCAGATACAGATCCGTATATTGATCTGGATCAAGATGACTCCAGGACTAAACCCGTGTCATCGTTTGTATTCTGATGCCCAGTACTTGACCAGAACTAAACCAGGACTAAACCAGGACTAAATGTGCTGCTCAATGCTTCAAGATTGTGGTTAATAAAGCTGAAATATTTACTCTGTTCGTAATTAATTGTTGATGAATGAAGAATCGTTTGCACTGTTCACTGTTCTGCTGCTGCAATAAAAGTCTTTAAACGACACATTTGTTTGTCCTTTTCTACCAAACGTCGGTCCGAGCCAACGTCTACTTCATTTGTCTTCGTGAAAAAGAGCGAAAAATGTCCATGTGACCGCGGCCTGTTGGGGACAGGGACAGTAATGCCACAGATTTTTTATTATTTCTCAAACGATTTACAGAAGTTGCACAAAAAACAGATTTTTTCAGTTTCCCTGATTTGAAGGGACAGGATCCATGTTTACCACAGACTCTGCGGCTGCCGTGGTCGTGGTCGGCTGCTCTTGTGGCTGACCGCCGGCACACTGAGCGAGACAGAAGTTAAGGACTTCTGGATTGTGTGATTTGTTTGTTTTATCTGTATCCATGGCGACCCTGCATGGAGCTGTGCTAACCAGCTCGTTCTGAAATGCTCCAGACGTCTGACAGCCAACACTTTGTACATCAAATACGGCGGAAAACGTTTCGTCGTCAAGGACTAAACCAGGTCTAAACCGGGACTAAACCAGGATTAAATCAGGACTAAACGAAGCAGCAGAGCGACACAGGAGCTTTCCTGTGTCTGGCTCAGGACAGGAGGACAGTTGTCCTGAGGGTTGTTACTCTCCTCAAACTGCCCTGACACAGATCTGACTCGACCTGTTGAGCTGCACTGACACTTTTGTTCGAGCTTTTCTGTTATTAATGCATCATAAAAATGTGATATGGATTTATCGATATTGAGTAATTAGTTTGATCGTTAAATGTCGTGACTCCAGAAGTGTAGTTCTGTCCTTTTCTCAAAATAGTGCACAACTTCATCCTTTTCTCAAACTCGATGAGCTCCTCTAAACGGCAACAACATCCAGAAATAAAGAGAAAACTAAATCTGTAAAAGTGGCAAAAGGAGAAATTCAATTTGTCAACTGGACAAAAGTTGAATTGAATTTGTCCTTTTGTCGTGGATTCTACCTGGACGACTGAGGGATTCTTCACACAACTAAATCTGTAAAAGCAAAAATGGCCCTGGAAGTGCAGGACTGAAGTTCCAGTTTTTTATCCACATGAGTCGAGTTCAAATGTTTTTCTGTCACCTGGACAAACGTTATGGAGCGAATGAGTTTTGACTGGAAACTGGTGAGCCACATTTTTGTTTTGTCCTTCTTGTTTTTTCATGTTGTGTCCATCTCTCTCATGATCTTATTTTATTCTCTTTATGTCTCTTAATGTCCATCTCTACCTTCAGCAGCAGGTCCTCTGTTCTCCTTCACCACTCATCAATCTTCATCAGCTCTTTTACCCGAGTGTGGTATTCTTTTTTCCTCCTTACTAAACACAAAAGACGCATCACTTTCATTTTGTATGTAATCTTCATCTGTCGTGTCCTCCAGTTTGTCTCCATGAGTCAGAAGAACAATCGTGAACCTGTCAACTTCTTTTCCAAGTTCCTTTTGTATAAGTTCTATCGTCTGTTTTTCTTCAGGCGTCATTCGTCCGATCTGCAGCACCAACAGAAAGACGTCTGGTCCCGGGTCCAGCAGACTGATGCATCTTAATTTTTCCTCATTTCCTTCTTCACGTGATGTGGTCGTGTCAAACAGACCTGGAGTGTCCACCACAGAAACATGGCGTCCGTCTACCTCAGCCTCTGCTTTCTGACACACTCTGGTGACGGATCTTTGAGTTGTGAGAAGTTGATATTTGTTCACATTTAAAATAAAAAATCAATACATTTTGTATTTGTACAGGCTGCCACACGGATGGAGTTTCCTGAAGAGTTCTCTCCAGCGCCTGTTCTTCTGATCACAATAATCCTGGAACAGAAACATGAGAAGATATGACATAAATAAGTCACACACATTATTAGTAGCGATATTGAACAGTTTGTATTATTGCTGTCAGTTTAATGCGTTAATTAGATTAATTAATTACACTGCAAATTACCATGTTATAAAAATTAACGCAATTAATTATGAGCGGCAATTTAATGCGTACGCATTTTAAATTTGGTGTGCGGCGAGCGAATCGCTGCCAGGGCCTTTGAACGGCAAGTTTATTTATAAAAAGAACGAAGACGAGACGAACAACAAGAACGCCGTGATTTGGAGCTTTGGTAAAAAATAATCACCGAAGCTGCTCCAGCCTGATGGATCAATTGAACGATAAACACGTCCGGACAAGTTCCATCGTTACCGGTGATAGAGCAAACGTGAGCGCACTTCAACAAACCAACAAACCAACAAATCACCAAACCACGCTCGCAGAATTTGGGAAACGAATGAGCAAAGCGACCGCAGAAAAACTGACAAACTCACTTGCAAAGTGGGTTGCCTCGCCCTGTCTCACAAGATTAAAATGTGATTCATTAATTACAACGCCACCAACGCGTTGCCCGCGGGGAACAGCGGCGGGTCAGTGTGGGCCTGCTCATTGCCCCACAGCTCAGCCGCCGTGTGTTGGAGTTCACCCCGGTGAACGAGAGGGTCGCGTCCCTGGACCTTCGGGTCGGGGACAGGTCTCTCATTGTTGTGTCGGCCTACGGGCCGAACAGCAGTGCAGAGTACCCGGCCTTCTTGGAGTGCCTGGGAGGGGTACTGAACAGTGCACCGACCTGGGACTCCGTTGTTCTCCTGGGAGACTTCAACACCTATGTGGGCAACGACAGTGACACCTGGAGAGGGGTGATTGGGAGGAACGGCCTCCCTGATCTGAACTCGAGTGGTGTTCTGTTGTTGGACTTCTGTGCTAGCCACAGTTTGTCCATAACGAACACCATGTTCGAGTACAAGGATGTCCACCAGTGCACGTGGCACCAGGACACCCTAGGACAGAGGTCGATGATCGACTTTGTTGTCATTTCATCTGACCTCCGGCCACGTGTCTTGGACACTCAGGTGAAGAGAGGGAGAGAGCTGTCAACTGATCACCACCTGGTTGTGAGTTGGGTCCGCTGGCGGGGGAGGAAGCCGGAGAGACCTGGCAGGCCCAAGCGCGTAGTGAAGGTCTGTTGGGAACGTCTGGCAGAGCCCTCTGTCAGGGGTACCTTCAACTCCGGGAGAGCCTCTCCTGGATTCCGGGGGAGGCTGGGGACGTAGAGTCTGAATTGGCTTTGTTCTCGGCCTCTATTGTCGATGCGGCCGCCCGTAGCTGTGGTCGTAAGGTCTGTGGTGCCTGTCGCGGCGGCAATCCCCAAACACGGTGGTGGACACCGGAAGTAAGGGATTCCGAGTCCTATCGGGCCTTGTTGGCTCATGGGACTCCTGAGGCAGCTGACGGGTACCGGCGGGCCAAGTGTGCTGCAGCCCGGGCGGTCACAGAGGCAAAAACTTGGGTTTGAGAGGAGTTCGGAGAGGCCATAGAGGAGGACTATCGGACGGCCTCAAAGAAATTCTGGCAAACCGTCCGGTGCCTCAGGAGGGGGAAGCAGTGCTTCACCAACACTGTTTACAGTGCGGGTTGGGAGCTGTTGACCTCGACTGGGGATGTTATCGGACGGTGGAAGGAATACTTTGAGCATCTCCTCAATTCCGCCGTCACGTCTTCCAAGGAGGAAGCAGAGGCTGGGGACTCGGACTCCATCACCCTGGCTGAAGTCACTGAGGTGGTTGGAAAGCTGACACGTCTCTGCAACATCGGGTGGCAGTCGGGGACAGTACCTCTGGACTGGCAGACCGGGGTGGTGGTCCCTCTGTTTAAAAAGGGGCACCGGAGGGTGTGTTCCAACTATCGGGGAATCACACTCCTCAGCCTTCCCGGTAAGGTCTATTCCAGGGTGCTGGAGAGGAGAATTCGACCGTCAATAGTCGATAGTCGAACCTCGGATTCAGGAGGAGCAGTGTGGTTTTCGTCCCGGCCGGGGAACACTGGACCAGCTCTATACTCTCCATCGGGTGCTCGAGGGTTCATGGGAGTTTGCCCAACCCGTCCACATGTGCTTTGTGGATCTGTAGAAGGCATTCGACCGCGTCCCTCGTGGGGTCCGTTGGAGAGTGCTCTGGGAGTACGGGGTTCGGGGCCCTTTGATAAGGGCTGTTCGGTCCCTGTATGACCGGAGCAGGAGCTGTGTTCGCATTGCTGGCTGTAAGTCGGACCTGTTCCCGGTGCATGTTGGACTCCGCCAGGGCTGCCCTTTGTCACTGGTTCTGTTCATTATATTTATGGACAGAATTTCTAGGCGCAGTCAGGGGCCGGAGTGGATCCGGTTTGGGAACCACAGGATCTCATCTCTGCTGTTTGCAGATGATGATGTCCTGATGGCTTCATCAAACCGGGACCTCCAATGTGCACTGGGGCAGTTTGCAGCCGAGTGTGAAGCGGCTGGGTTGAGGATCAGCTCTTCCAAATCCGAGGCCATGGTTCTTGACCGGAAAAAGGTGGCTTGCCCTTTCCAGATGGGTGGAGAGTCCTTGTCTCAGGTGGAGGAGTTCAAGTATCTCAGGGTCTTGTTCTCGAGTGAGGAGAGGATGGAGCGTGAGATTGACGGGCGGATCGGTGCAGCGTCGGCAATGATGCAGTCGTTGTACCGAACCGTTGTGGCGAAGCTCTCAATTTACCGGTCAGTCTACGTTCCTCCCCTCACCTATGGTCATGAGCTCTGGGTAATGACCGAAAGGACAAGATCGCGGATACAAGCGGCCAAAATGAGTTTCCTCCGCAGAGTGGCTGGGCGCACCCTTAGAGATAGGGTGAGGAGCTCAGTCACACAGGAGGAGCTCGGAGTAGAGCCGCTGCTTCTCCACTTCGAGAGGAGCAGCTGAGGTGGCTCGGGCGTCTGTTCCGGATGCCTCCTGGACGCCTCCCTCGGGAGGTGTTCCGGGCATGTCCACCGGGAGGAGGCCCCGGGGAAGACCCAGGACACGCTGGAGGGACTATGTCTCCCGGCTGGCCTTGGGGTCCCCCCGGAGGAGCTGGAGGAAGTGTCCGGGGTGAAGGTCTGGGAGTCCCTGTTTAGACTGTTGCCCCCGCGACCTGGCCCCGGATAAGAGGAAGAAAACGGATGGATGGATGGTTATTACTTTTAAGCCCACAGCATGGTGAAAACCTAGTATCAACATAGCCGTGTCGACTTGCAAATGCCCAATCTTGAGGCTAAATCTTAATAGCGAACAAACAGACTTCAGGATCAGGGAATTAGTAAGCTCCAGCCAGAGCAATAGGGGTGTAAAGATTAACCGATTTGGATCGGTTATCGGTCTGTGACTTCTGCGATCCAAGTGTACTGATCAACGGAGCCCAGATCGGTAAACATGCACTACGAAAGGTCCGATGCACCGGATTTACAGCCGAGAATCGGTTTGCTTGCTCCTGTGACCATGAGCGGTCTCTCTCATAGACAGTAGAAGCAATTTCAATTTGCTATGGAACCGACTAACCCTGTCAGACAACGCGGATGCAATTTACAACACCTCTCACCTAAACAGAAGCCGTTTTCCAATCCAGCGACGGCACGCTTGTGAGCGTCCTTGGAAGGGGATGTGCGTCATATCCGGCGCGACAACCGCCGTTCCATTCATTTTTTGTCCCCTGCACCATTAAAATGAGCTCGGGGCGTGGACCTAGCGTGCGAAAATGCACGCTTCGCACACTTAAAAGCCCCAGCATGCACAGCGGGGGAGGATATATGACTACAAAGACCGACTCGCCAGCGACATCCACATGTGACAGTTGCGACGTCACTATAAAATATACGTACAGGTTCACCTCACCTACAACTATGCTACATGAAACTCTTCATAAACTACGCTAAACATGTGTGACGGTAGCCGTAACAGCATAGATCACGGCACCTGTATTACCGTTCACATGCTTTTGCCCTTACACTTCTATATTTCCTTTGCTGTTGTAATGCTGGATATTCTACAGTGTCGCCATGTCCAGCGTTTACTCTAAGCTGCACACTGCTCGCACATTCTCAGCGCACAAGAAAACCTATGCAGCGCACTGTAAATCAGGGATGAAAGAGCTTTTAGCGGATCTCCGCTTTTCATTCAAAGTGCGAGCCGCGCGGGGGAGGGGCATTTGGGATGTCGGGCACAGGGATCCAAGGAGCGCTGAGGGAGGTAGTGTGTTTGCTCAGACACATTAAAAATTAGGGGGAACATTGGACATGTCCCAATTCCAAGTATTACTAGTCGCAATAGTATAATATTTTTTTCTTTAGGGAACAAGGAGCAGACCACCTGGCTCATTGAGCTGAGGCGGGACCTGTTCCATTTCACAGACGCCCATGTGAGAAACGTAGTGCACTAAGGACAGAGCGAGTGTGCGCCGTCTCGACGACAGACCGAGACCACACTCACAAGCGTGCCGTCGCTGGATTGGAAAATGGCTACACACACACCCGAACCTACTTTGGCACACACACACACACACACACACATTGAAGCATTGATGATTTTTGTCTCAAAGGAGACTGAGGTAATGTTATGAGATGGAGAGAAAGTATTAGTTATTCAGTGTTAAGCGCTTTCTCTGATTTTCTTTTTTTTTTGTTAAGAAAAGTTAATTACAGACATAAAGACATGTTGGATTTAACATTCTAGTGTTTTCTATAACTGCCTAGTAATATCTATCTTCTTGTCAGTGATATGTTACACTTTTACAGTTACTGAAGCACTAATCATTCTGATTCATTCTGATTTTTGCCTAGTAATAGGCAACTTGCTTTTTTTATATTTGATATCTAACCTTATTGTTTTGTGTTGCTTGAGGGAAGGAATGTGTTGCATTTTAAGTATGAGCAGAGTTTTGCAAAACGGATTGCCAGTTTTTCAGTAGGCCTGGTGTATTGTCTGTTGGACACTAAATAAACAAAAGGATACTATTTTGAAATTTAATTTCTGTTTCTCTCTTTTTCTTTTCAATAACTTTAAAGCACTTGGGAGTAAAGTTGTCAATTTGTATTGAATCGAAATTAACTGAACCGAATCGAATCGTGCCGGATCGTTTAATTTTATGAATCGTCCCTGAATCGAATCGAAGCCTGTGAATCGAGATTCGAATCGAGTGAAAGATTCACACCGCTCATGTTGTTCACCATTTTTGCATACACTTCATCTTTGGCTTTGTTCAGGACCTGTAGATAATACCTGATGCGTTCGAGCATGTCATTGGTGTAGTATAGACCCCTGTTTTGGAACATTGTCTCGTCGATCATCTGTAGAAGTGCCTCCACCTGGGCCTGGTTGTTTCTGTACGGGTGCTGGCTGTTGTTCCAGTATCTGTAAAATAAATGTTACAAATGTATCTGTACCATATTATTGTGCTGGGATTCTGAATAGGTGGGTTTTTGGTTTAAAGCTGAATTGTACTAGTAAATGTGACAGAAACTTATTTGGTAATGTTGTTACTGTGTGCATTGTGTCACCATGGGAACCAGGCTACAGAACATTCTGCCATAGACATACATACATTACTTCCTGTCATTTCTCGATTTGGCACAGTTAAACTCTTTCAGACTTGTTGATTATGTGTCCTGTCTGCTGTAGCCACATGTATTGCTCAGTTTAAATGAATATATATCCAAATTTGACTATTTCACAGTTTATTCATAGAAATAAAAACAAAAATATGTTCGTATTTGACCACAATGATTTTCACAGAGTTTTCATAAGTATTTTTCAGTAAAACTGTTCCAAAAGTGACTTGATCATCACCCCCCAGCAGTACCTGTTGGCCAACAAGAAGCAACGGCCTCCAATTTTGTAGCAGCTCACTGAGACTGGAGTTCTCATTGGCCCAGTCTGTGTGTTTGTGTTTGCCTGTGGGGAGGTTCTCTCCATGAGTGAAGACCACCGTGACATTCATACAATACAGCGCAATTATTCCTCAAAATGAGGAAAATGCTGATCTCACTTATATATGAGGGGCAGATGGGGTATGATAATTTCTGAGAGAACCTTAGATGTTCTTCAGACTTGTCCTAATAGTAACTAGACATCTTTGGGTGTTCCTCAGACTTGAACTGTAGCAGCTATGGGACCTTGGTTGTTCTTTTAACTTGTCCCAAAAATAGCTAAAGAACTATAGATGTTCTTCAGATTTCTCTCTATTTCTTCTGGAGGTCTTTGGATGTTCCTCAGACTTGTTTCTTTTGCAGCTTGAGGACTTCAGACATGTCCATTGTGCTTCTAATCATGCTGCTAGAAGACCTTAGATGCTATTCTCCTAGATGACCTTGGATGTTCTTCAGATTTCTCTCTATTATGCATTGTATGCAGACACATCATTCGCGCGCCCTCTTCCTGATCACTGGAGACTTTAATCATACATCTCTCTCCGCTACTCTTCCCACTTTCACACAATACGTCACGTGCCCCACGAGAGACAATAAGACTCTGGACTTGTTTTACACCAATATCAAAGACGCTTACACCTCTGCCCCCCTCCCCCCGCTCGGACGCTCAGACCACAGTCTGGTCTACCTGCTCCCGGAATACACACCCAGGGTGCGAAGAGGACCTGTGCAGAAGTGGTCTGTGAAGCTTTGGACTCAGGAGGCCTGTGAGAGTCTGAGAGACTGTTTCCGGAACAGACTGTGACATGTTCAGCGGCTCTTATGGAGACGACATCAACGGCCTGACCCATTGCATCACAGACTACATCAACTTCTGCGTGGAGAACACTGTACCAACCAGGAGAGTACGGTGTTTCTTCAACAACCACCCCTGGGTCACCCCTGAGCTTAAAGCCCTCCTGAACCAGAAGAAAAGGGCTTTCAACTCAGGGGCTATCCCCTGAGTTGAAAGGAGAAGGAAAAGGCTCCAGAGGGAGCTCCAGTGGAGGATCAGACGGGCCAAAAAGGACTACGGGAGAAGGATGGAGGAGCAGCTGGCCCAAAACAACGCACGGGGCGTGTGGAGAGGACTGAGGAACATGTCCGGATTTGGACAGCTGATGGTGATCAGCGCTGGGCGGATGAATTAAACTGTTACTTCAACAGGTTCAATTTGCCCCTCCACCCCCACCCCCACCCCCTCTGCCCCTCTGCCGACTCCTCCCTCCTCTTCACACCTCCCCGGGCCAGTAGCCACATCCCCCTCCCCCATCACACGGACCCAACCCAGCACCATCGACTACCTCACTGACCGTCCACAGTATGTGCAGCTGTGCGGCTGTGAGTCAGAGGCGGTAGTCTGCAGCACTGGGGCCCCCCAGGGAACTGTCCTCTCACCCTTCCTCTTCACCATCTATGCCTCGGACTTCACATACAACACGGACAGCTGCCATCTCCAGAAGTTCTCTGACGACTCGGCCATTGTGGGCTGTGTGTCTGAGGGGAACGAGCTGGAGTACCGCTCGGTCATCAGAGACTTTGTGGACTGGTGTGGGCGCAACCACCTGAGCCTTAACACCAGTAAGACAAAGGAGCTGGTGATGGACTTCAGGAGGAGACCACTACCTCACTCACCGGTGAACATCCAGGGCAGGACATAGAGACTGTGGACAGTTTCAAGTACCTGGGTGTTCACCTTAACAATAAACTGGACTGGTCCCACAACACCGACGCCCTGTACAAGAAGGGCCAAAGTCGCCTCCACCTCCTGAGGAGACTGAGGTCCTTTGGAGTGTGCAGGCCTCTGCTCAAGACTTTTTATGACTCTGTGGTGGCCTCTGCTCTCCTCTACGCTGTTGTCTGCTGGACCCCGAGCAGCACAGAGCGGGACAGAAAAAGACCCAATAAGATGGTCAGGAGGGCCAGCTCTGTCCTGGGCTGTCCTCTGGACTCTGTAGAGGAGGTGGCTGAGAGGAGGTGGCTGGACAAACTTACGTCCATCATAGATGACACCTCTCACCCTCTGCACCGGACTGTAGAGGAGCTGAGCAGCTCCTTCAGCAGCCGACTGAGGCACCCCCAGTGCAAGAAGGAGGGCTACCGCAGATCCTTCATCCCCACCGCCATCAGACTGTATAATTCTACTATATAGTCCAGACGGGAAATATCCTTTTTCCATACTCTCCTAGTTACTGTTTTTTATTATTATTACTTATTTCATCAGACTGTATAACTCCACTATATAGTCCAAACATGCAATATCTTTTTTTTTTTTTTTTCTCCATACTCTCCTGGTTACTGTTTGTATTATTATGACTTATTTTTTATTATGACTTATTTTATTCCATTCTTACCTGCATGCACTTTTTCTGTGGCAAGTAAATTTCTCCTGTGTGAGATCAATAAAGTCTTATCTTATTACTTCTAGAGGTCTTTGAATATTTCTCAGACTTGTCCTAATAGCAGGTAGAAGACCTTGAATGTTCCTTAATAGTAACTAAATGATCCTAGATGTTCTTCAGACATGTCCATCGTGCAGCTAGAAGACATTGGATGTTATTCAGATTTCTCTTCATTGCTTTTTTAAAAATGTATTTATTTATTGTGATGTGTTTTTTTAAATGTGTTTTTATATGTTTGATGAATGCTGAATGCTGTGCCCTGTCAAATAAAAACTTCTGTCACCTGCTGGGACAGACAATAAAGCTTATCTATCTATTCGGCTGTGTCAGCTATTGCTTTATTGCTTTATCTTTTAGGTGGACAAAGTACCAGGTTAATTATTGTTAGACATTCTGTATGATGCAGGTCAATGTAAATTATTAGGGCCCGAGCACTGAAGGTGCGTAGGACCCTATTGTTGTTGCTCTGTTTCCGTATTATTCTTGTTCACACACGCTGGGGCAATTTTGAGCATGTTCCCATGCTTCAAAACGAATGTAACTTTGCACGGGCATCACAAAGTGCGGCCAGTATGACCACAAAAAGACCCGTCCCCCGGTGACCCCCAGGAGCTCGATAGCGCCCCCTAGCGCGTTGTCTTTCGGGGCTGGCATACCGTTTAAGATAGGCGCATGAAATTCGGTAGGGACGTGTATCTCAATAAGACAAACAAGCGCCTCACTGCAATGTCATGGCCACGCCCAACAGGAAGTGAGATAATTGGCCTTTTGTGTGATTTTGGGGTATTTGACATACAATGGAATTTGAAATACTTCTCCTACACCGTACCTCAGATGGGCTTAAATTTTGGTGAACATAATCTTAAGACGTTGGAGATGTTAAATTGCGAAGGATTTTCAAATAGGCGGTAATATGACGATACAGCGGATCGATAAAGTTAGGTATTTATTGAATGGGAGTTATGAGTTATGAATGGGAGGTATTTGTTGCTAGGCAACGCCCTGATCAAAGATCTTTGATCTTTATGTACCTTTGATCTGATATAGCTGCAAGCAGCAATGTGGGGCCCAGCACCGAAGGGTCATGTAGGCCTCAGCATGTAGGCCACATGCAGGGTCTGACAGGGTCTAACAGAGTCTGACAAGATCTGACAGGTTCTGACAGGGTCTAACAGAGTCTGACAGGGTCTGACAGGGTCTAACAGAGTGTGATAGGGTCTAACAGAGTCTGACAGGGTCTAACAGGGTCTGACAGAGACTGACGGAGTCTGACAGGGTCTAACAGAGTCTGACAGGGTCTAACAGAGTCTGACAGGGTCTAACAGGGTCTGACAGAGTCTGACAGAATCTGACAGGGTCTGACAGGCTGAAAATACTTTGTATTGCTGGCATGGAGCATGACCCCCCACCCCCATAGGCTGCAGGTGCGAGGGCCCGTCAACGCCGCTTGCGGCTTTAATTTTAAATTACTTTTTGTAATGCATCTTGTATTCTGCTGTTAAAAAAATATATTTATATGAAGTATTTATAGTTATATAATTACATATTAAAGATGTATTTGCCATTGAATTGGCTCTCGATTTTTTAAAATGTGTTTTTATTTTATAGGCCTATTTTTTTTTACTTTTGTCAAGTGCTGCAGACAATTATTATTAATACAATTGTTATTAATATTATTGTTAATATCAACAGGCCTACCGAACAGTTTGTAAATTTTCACTCTTCTTTGCCAGTGTCATTCAGTAGATGTTTCTTTCCTTGATATTTCTTAACTATGATGTTATTGTTATTAGAAAATAAATAAATGGACTCCCCAAACGGCTGGTTGGCGTCAAGAGCACGGCTCAAGTGACTGTGAGAGGTGAAGAGGTCGACTGCCTTCTCGACTCAGGCTCACTACAGTTACTGTTACTACAGTACCTGAGTCATTTTACAAGCTGCACTTCTCAGAGCAGAAGATTAAGCCGCTTCATGACCTCTTGGAAGTGGAAGGTGCAAACGGTCAACTAGTGCCTTACTTTGGCTACATCGAAATAACAATAATCTTTCCAAAAGGTTTCATAGGAACTCCAGTAGATGTAAAAACACTTGCCTTGGTGGTTCCCGACACTTCACAGTCCTTCATACTCATAAGCACGAACACCTTAGATGTGCTGTTTGACATTTACTCAGAGGCTGACATAAGCAGTCGCCAGCCCCTCCCACATGGCTACGCAGTAGTTTTCAAGATCATTGAGCTAAGACGGAAGCAGGCAAGCAACGACCACCAGGGGGTAGTGAAGATGCAAGGCAAAATGCCTCAAGTCATTCCAGTCGGTGAAACTAGTGGTGGAGGGAGTTGCCCTTGTCAGTGGTTATCAAGATGAGAAATCCGTCGTCATTGAGTACCCATCATCATCCCCCTTGCCAGGTGGCCTGCTAGTGAAAGCCGGTCTCGTTGATTTCCCTCAGCTACGGCCCCATAAGCTGCTAGTCGTCATAAGAAATGAATCTGACCATGACATTGTCATTCCCGCAAAGCACACCATTGCCGAAATTAGTGTTTATCAGACCATCCTACTAAAAGAGCATAGTGTAACTAATCAGTCACACTCTCCCCAGAACTCCTTTAAGGCACAGCCATCCCAAAAACCCACTTTAAATTTCAATTTTGGTAATTCCCCAGTCCCACTCGAATGCAAGCAACGCATCACTCAGCAGCTCAACAACATGCCTGATGTGTTTGCACATCATGACCTGGACTTTGGCTGGATGGACCAGGTGCGACACCACATAGGACTCTCGGACGAAACGCCCTTCAAACTACGTGCCCACCCAATCCACCTGCAGGACATTGAAGCTGTCTGAAGGCACATCAAAGAGCTTCTGGATGCGGGAGTCATCAGGGAGTCGGAGTCGCCATTTGCATCACCCATAGTGGTCGTCCAAAAGAAGAATGGTCAAGTCCGGCTGTGCATCGATTATAGACGTCTAAACCTCCAGACTATAAAAGATGCCTATAACCTTCCGAAACTGGAGGACATGTTCTCAGCCCTAAATGCTTCACAGTGGTTCTCCGTCCTCAACTTGAAGTCTGGATACTACCAGATTGAGGTTGAAGAGGCAGACAAACCGAAGACAGTCTTCGTGTGTCCACTCGGTTTCTGGGAGTTCAATCGAATGCCTCAGGGAGTGACGAACGCCCCCAGCACGTTTCAAAGATTAATGGAACGGTGTATGGGAGATATGCATTTGAAGGATGCGTTAGTCTTTCTTGATGACGTGATCGTATTTTCCAGAACCCCTGAGGAGCACAAAGAAAGGCTCATAAGAGTGCTAACTCGTCTCAAAGAGTTTGGGTTGAAGTTGTCCCCAGAAAAATGTGTCTTCTTCCAGACATCAGTCCGTTACTTGGGTCATGTGGTCTCCAGAAATGGCGTTGAGACAGATCCTGAGAAGATCTCAGCTCTTAAGACATGGCCTGTCCCCCAGACCCTACGCGAGCTGAAATCCTTCCTCGGTTTAGCTGGGTACTATAGGAGGTTTGTTAAAGGCTACTCCCTCATCGTGAAGCCCCTCCACAGCTTGACCTCCGGTTACCCACCTTTCCACAAGAAATCAAAAGCGAAACCGACAGATACGAGACAGAAAACAAATCAATATCATGACCCTAAAGAGCCCTTTGGAGGGCGCTGGACGCCAGAGTGCCAGCGAGCCTTCAAGGCAGTCATCCAGAGCCTCACTACAGCCCCTGTTCTAGCCTTCGCTGACCCCCAGAGACCCTACATACTACACACCGACGCCAGTGCCACCGGGCTCGGAGAAGTTGTATCAGGAGCAGGAGAGCCAGCTTAGAGTCATAGGGTATGCCAGTAGGGGTCTGTCACGAAGCGAGAGCCGCTATCCGGCACATAAACTAGAGTTCCTGGCACTCAAGTGGTCGGTTACAGAAAAATTAAATGACTATCTTTACGGCAACCACTTCACCGTTGTAACAGATAGCAACCCACTGACTTACATCCTGACCTCGGCCAAACTTGATCCGACAAGCTATAGGTGGCTAACCGCGCTGTCCACATTCTCTTTCACACTCCTCTATTGTCCAGGAAGGCAGAACGGAGATGCAGATGGTTTGTCGTGCAGACCACATGGGATGCTAACAGATGATCTGAACTCATAAAAAGAGAGAGAACGCATACAGCAGTTCACACAAGATTACCTCTCCGATCCAAAGAACATCGATGTGGTGGATCATTCTGTCGTGAAAGCAATCTGTGATAGACAACTCACCTTCAGCGTCAGTCCTGATGAGGTAGAGGGAGACACAGATCGTGTTGCTTTAGTGGAGGCTCTCACCATGTCCCCGAGTGCTGTTCCTGACAGTTATGGACAAGAAGAACAGTTGGGAGGCCTTCCAACCATCATCCCCCATCTGTCTGAAGCAGAGATAGCAGCTAAACAAAGAGCTGACCCATGTATAAAACATGTTATCACCCAGATCGAACATGGAGACACACCACCCCCCACTTTGCGCACCCAACTTCCTGATCTCCCACTCCTCCTCCGAGAACTCCCTTGTCTCGAGCTCCATAACGACATCCTGTTCAGGCGACGCCTAGTGGGATCCCAGACAGCTTACCAGCTTGTCCTTCCAGCTGAGCTTCGCAGTCCAGTTCTCACCAGCCTGCACGACCATATGGGCCACATGGGAGTCGATCGGACACTGGATCTTGTAAGGACCCGGTTCTATTGGCCGAAGATGGCCATGGATGTGGAAAAGAAAGTGAGGACATGTGGCAGGTGCGTACGGAGGAAAGCATGACCT
Source organism: Paratrypauchen microcephalus (assembly GCA_036785185.1). NCBI lineage: Eukaryota > Metazoa > Chordata > Actinopteri > Gobiiformes > Gobiidae > Paratrypauchen > Paratrypauchen microcephalus. Next base: position 1,787,728 of record JAVJIX010000187.1, on the reverse strand, counting down.
GAAAAAGTAGCCCCATTGGTCAACATTAGGACCACGCGGCCTCTCGAGCTCCGCTGCATGGACTACCTGTCCCTAGAAGCTGACAAAAGCAGGACCAAGGACATATTAGTGATCACTGATCATTTCACTAAATTTGCAGTTGCGATCCCAACACCCAATCAAAAGGCCCGCACAGTAGCAAAGTGTCTGTGGGAGAATTTTATGGTACACTATGGTATCCCGGAGAAGTTACATAGTGACCAAGGTCCGGACTTCGAGTCTCGCACAATCAAGGAGCTCTGTCAAGTGGCTGGTATCCACAAGGTTCGGACAACCCCATACCACCCTAGGGGTAACCTTATTGAGCAATTTAATTGTACCCTGCTTGACATGTTGGGCACTCTGCAGAACCAAGACAAGTCTTGTTGGCGTGACCATGTGAGACCTCTGGTCCACGCCTACAATTGTACAAGGAACGAGGTGACTGGCTTTACCCCATATGAACTTATGTTCGGGCACCAACCTCGCCTACCAGCTGATCTCGCTTTCAAATTACCAGTGCAAGAGGGTCAACACCCATCTCACTCCGAGTATGTGCGACGCCTCAAGTCACGTCTCAAGGAGAGCTACAAAGTAGCTATGGAGAAGGCTGCAAAGGTAGCTCACAAGAACAAAATTAGCTATGACCGGCATGTCACTGCCTCAGACCTGGAGCCTGGAGATCGAGTATTGGTCAGGAATGGCCGCATCCGGGGAAAAAACAAGATCTCAGACAAATGAGAACCCACCGTCCATGTGGTGGTGAGAAGAGCAGGTACTCTCCCTGTATACATTATGAAACCTGAAACCGGGGATGGTCCCCTAAGGACGCTACACAGAGACTTGTTGCTTCTGTGCGGGTACCTACCTGTGGAGGAACACAGCGAGCCTGTGAAAAAGTCAGTGCCACACAGGCCAGGAACCCATGCAAATCCTGTGATAGAGGAAGAGAGTTCCTCAGATGAAAATGATGATGCACTCATTCCTGTTTGGTTAAGTTCCCCTGTCCCCATGGTCAGTGAGAGTCTTATGCACCCAGATCTGCCCAAGACCGATGCCCAAGAAACTCAGCATATTGAACCTCCAAGCCCTTGTCCTGCTCAAAATAGTGACAACCCACCCGAAATTGACACCCAATCCGATTTTGACAACTTACCTGATATGTCCCATAGTATTTCAGATAGTCCCTTTATGATTGAGTCTAACTCTCATCAGAGTGATACTGAATACTTACCCACCGATAGAGACACACCAACCGAATAAGCAAATGAACCTGCCTTAGTTCAAAATCATTCACCTGAGGGTGATCACCCGGACATCCAAGGAGAGCAACTTTCAGTTCCCTCAGCTATGTCTGACAAAGATGAGGAGAATGATGGCCTTAAAGGAGCAGAACCTGAGGAAAGAAGAGATGAAATGGGTAAAATGGATGAAAAGGATAGAACAATGGATACCGAGGAGAACACACATACAAACGATTCTCTCAGAAGATCTGAGAGAACCCGTCAACCGCCACAATGGCTTGATTATGCAGCACTAGGAAGTCCTTTGATTACAGCAGTGAAGTCATTCTTCCAAGGACTGTCCACAGCTTGGGAAGAAGTCATAAGAGAAGAACCTTTTGAACCACCTACCTCGTCTCCTCTAATAATTGTCATTTAGATATCCACCTTGCACAGGGACGTGCTTAGGTTCAGGAGGGGAAGATGTAGCCAGGTGAAGAAAAAACCCACACATTTAACTGTATATACTAAAAGGAAAGAGACTGTTTATTTTATGTATCGTTATTGGTTCACATCAACACAGTTGTCCTATTGAAATTGAATGCACCACACAGTTCGTGTAGCCCCACGTGGGGGTGCCTAGTCTTGACAGCCAATCGGAGGTTATGCCAGTCCCGTTCAGTCTATTGCCGCGGAAGCAAGTGCAAGCACGTTTTTTCTTCTGGTCCCTTTTGCGACTTCAGTCAGGGAAGCGAGGGCAGCCGCGTGTTAGAACGGAGAGCAAAATAGGAGAAAACACAAGAGTTTACCTTGAAAAAAAATAGCTAGAAAGAGTCATCGCGCATCCACGGGAGGTTTGGAGCCGTGTGGCAGAGCAGGGGAGGAACGGTTACGTCGGCTGGCCACTTGCCTTCTGTCTGGAGAGCTGTTGCAGGGTTTTGAAACTGGCGTGTTTCGCCTTGATATACACAAAGCAGCGGTGAGAAATGTGCCATTTTAGCTGCTCTGTGTTGCTTCTTTGTTTTTTGTGTGCTGAAAGAGCGCAATTGTGATGTTAATGTTGTGAGTGGACTGAAGTGAATGGTGGTGCAGTGGTTCTGGGCATATCTACAGTGTGGTTGTCGATTTGTTTTTTGTGTGTGTGTGTGTATTAAAAGGGAAAGTGTTTTATTTTCCTAATGCCAATTTAACAAGGGAAGAGAGTACTTTCATGTGTTGTGATGAATGTAATGTTTTATTTGCACTATGCAGTTGACTGAATACATTTATGTCACTCAGCTGAATTTAAGGTAACTAGAGGGTAATTTTTGGTGCATTTCTCTTTCATCAATAGGCCTATAGTGTAAGAGTAAATGAAGCACACTTCTGCAATACCTCTAAGTCTTAACTCAGAATGGGTGTTACTGTCATGTTATTTGCACATGGCTCTGTTATGGTTATAATGAGTACAGTGAACCCTCGCTGTATCGCGGTTCACTCTTCGCGGCCTCGCTGTTTCGCGGATTTTTTTTTCCAATTTTATTTTTATTTTTTTTTCAATTTTTTTTATAGTGTAACTTTTTTTTACAGTGTAACATTCTGTCCTGCGCCCTGATTAGCTAAGAGACTAGACCAGGACTAAACCAGGTCTAAAGCAGGTCTAAACCAGGACTAAACCAGGTCTAAACCAGGACTAAACCAGGTCTAGACCAGGGATGGTAGGGACAGAGTCTCTGATGTCCTTCACGAGAGCGCCTGAGTGACAGGAGGTGTGGCCTTTGTTTACTTGCACGAGCCATGGAAGAGACTGAGTGCGAGCCGGACCATGGAAGAGCCAAGAGTCAACATGGACGGGCCTGGCGCCTGGCCGCGCGGCGTCCGGGGGAGCCGCAGCGGGGAGAGCCACATTCGAGGGAGCCCGCAGCGGGGGGAGGACACTCGTGCGCAGAGAGGAGACAGTGGCTCTTCCCCGTCACGCTGAGAGGACGAACCCGACCCCGTCCTAGAGAACTGTGGAGTATTGGCGACGCATTGATAGCGGTCTGATTTTGGAGCCGGGGTGAAATGCAACCAACTCTTGTGAGCGCAGGTTAGTCTTACCTGGTCTTGTGGTGAGGACTGGTGCTCAGAGGCGTCTGTTAGCGGTTTGGCACTGTTAGCATTGGCTTGAGTCTTGCCCAAAATGATATCCAGGTCGCTTTCCACTCGACTTTCGCACATGGCATGGATATGTGGTACCAAAACAAACACACGTGTCCGCGCGCACGTGTCCGCGCGCACGTGTCCGCGTGTCACGTGCCCCCCCCCCACTATTAATATATTTTAATGAAAATCTACAAAAGTTTGAGTGTTTAAACAAGAGAAAAATGTGAGAAAATGTTAATACCAGTCTCAGAAAGGTGTATAATGTGTCTGGTGAAGCGTTTTCAGCCTTAAAACATGTAGAATAATTGTAAAATATAAAATTGTCCTACTTCGCGGATTTCACTTATTGCGGGCTATTTCTGGAACCTAACCCCCGCGATAAACGAGGGTTCACTGTAATACTTTTTATGTCAGTGGTTATTTACATAAGTATTATTAAGTATTATTGAAGCACTGTTTACTTGAACAGAAAATAAATATATGAGCACTTCAATACTTAGTTCTCATGCATAATGCACTTAAGATAGAATGTTGTACAACTGAGATTCGAGATTTGAATAGAGATGAAGATTCATGTCAGAACTGATGTAAAGATGTACATGTTTTGACATTAGATATCCTGAATGATGCATCTGAAATTGAGTGGTGTTGAATGTAGACTTTCTGACCCTGTGTGCAGGTCAGGTTTTTCGGTTGAGGACGAATGTGGTCCACGACAAGCTTCTTGCTGAAACCGATGGTGAGCCAAGAACCCTGAGGAAAACCCAGCACAGAGGAGATACCCACTCACACACACATTAAACACCTACATCATAATACGAGGATCCTTGGAATCAGGTTCCCAGCAGAGGGCGGCACGGTGGCTGAGTGGCTAGCACTCATGCTTCACAGCAAGAAGGTTCCAGGTTCGATCCCTGGGTCGCCCAGGCCTTTCTGTGTGTGTTCTGTGTGGAGTTTGCATGCATGGTCTGGGTTCGATCCCCGGGTCGCCCGAGTCTGTCTGTGTGAAGTTTGCATGTTCTCCCCGTGTCTGGATGGGTTTCCTCCGGGCACTCCGGTTCCCCCCCATCAACCCAAAACATGCTCCAGGTAAAATCCTCCAGCTTAGGTCCTGACCAAGACGAGCAATAAGATCATGGTGATGTGTCCCCGGGCGCCTGAAAGACGAGCTGCCCACTGCTCCTGAAGGATGGGTCAAATGCAGAGAAATAATTTCCCTACGGGGATCAATAAAGTCTGTCTTCTTCTTCTTCTCTTCTAACTACACAACAAACACCCTTGCAACTATTTTCATGTCCAACTATTTTCAACAATTTTCATGTCCAACGGACATTTTTGTACACTATTTTGCACACTACTTTTCTTATTTGTTTTCAAACTGTTCAAATTATCTCATATTCTGTACAAACCAAAACAATCACTTTATTAATTGTTACAAATTATAAGAGTGGCTACTCAACTGTTATTCTTGTGTCTGTCTCATTATTGTTGCTCAGTACAGTGGCTCCTGTCGAATTTTGCATCTTCTGATGCTGGTCCAGATTTCTGCCTAAATTATTATTACACTGTAATTCACTTTTATATATTGTTAAAAATTGGTTACATTTGCTTGAGCCCCATTATCCGGTAGAGAAACTGTTGTGGAGTTTTATGTTCATTTTGCCTCGCTGTTATGAGTCCTTGGAACAGTTCAGTTGTGCTTTTCTCTCCCAAGTGTGACTGTAGAAAGCTTTTCAACTCCGTGACAAACATCTCATCTTTACTTGTGAGCATTCCTTTGAAGATGCCAGGTTTGATGATTCATAGGACAGCCTGAATCACTTCGCTCTCAGTATGGTTTTCTTTCAGTCCTCTGTCTATTTGCTTGCTTATGCTGCCATAGCTTATGTCAGAAGCGTTATCACCAATCTGCCCACCCTGAATTTTCAGAGCAATCATGCTTTCAATGGAATGAGATGGGTATTTGCTCTGGGATTGGTTATCTTCACCTGCAACTGTTGGGTTTGGAGATACATCACTCATTTTAAGCTTTTGATGCAAAGATTCATAGCCAGAGAGAAGTTTGGCCAACTGTGTCTCAATGGTGTCATTTTGAGAAATCTGATACTGTCTGCTATCTGCTATCATCTTGGGCATTATCAGTTAGCTGGGCATCAGCAACTGCAGAGAGAAGGTTAAGGGATTCACTCACAGTCTCTACAACATTGCAGGGACCCTCTTTAATCACCTCAATCTTGTCATTAAAGTATAATAGAAATGACACACCCTGATCTTCTGACTCCAACATACTTTCACTGTTCATGTAGGTTACAATAAAGTTTGTGTAACCCAGCCGTTTTGGCTATTTCTCCCTGCCTTATATGTTTCCCTTCACTCTTCCCTGTCTAATCTCGCGATATTTGGCGTGAGACTTTGCGGGACTTCCATCTTAGGTTCAATAAAATATGGCGGCGTCCCATTGTTTGGTAGAGCGTGGGTGGGACTGGGGAGAGGATTGGAGCTGCTGCAGATTGTAGATGCCCTACCACTGTGGATTCAACATCCTATTAACTCTTTTTGTGAAAATGAAACCCACTGGGAACTGGCCAGGTTTCCTGATGGCGAGCTACCCATAGGCCTTGGGCCTGAGGAAAAGGATCCAGAAAGAAAAAACACTGCTCCCTTCTGTGCGGTAGGAGGCGCTGTAGCCTGCTCCCCCCACACACAAAAACTGAACACTGTTTCCCAAAGACTCATTCAGTCTTTTGAACTATTGGCTTTTACTCTCCATACGGACTATTGCCCTCTGGGGTAAACACAACGAACTGTGTTGGTTTATCTGGACTACTCGAACACTGGATTTTTGAAATACCTCAATTATTGAACTTTTCTCATCCATTTATTAACACTATTAACTGTGTGATTTGAACACAAATCACTTTTGCACCACATTTCTGGTTTGTGTGTTTTTAAATGCAACCTGAATCCTCCCTGAGCCAAACTTGGAACTCTGTAAATTAGCCCAATAATATTTTTACCCCAATTTACCACACCATCTGCATCACATATGCTACATGATTTTGGCGAGCTAGCCAGGAGGATTAGGTGGTTGTGTTTAATCCACATTTTGATTTATTTGGGCATTTTAATCCACAATGGATGTGTTTTTGAAACGTGGTGTCAAAATTCCAAATGCTGGGAATATCAGTAACTGACAGTAATGATGGGCATATCAGTAACTGACAGTAATGATGAAGTGTTTGATTTTTTAAAATGGTACCGTACTATAAATAAATCCAACATAATTTTTGAACTGGATTCCGAATTTGATGAGTCGCTCATTGTTGAATTTTGTTCCGGTACCGCTTTAGAAGCATTGCGTCCCAAGTTACCTTACACACTGGTATCCGAGGATCGTACTTTGTCTTTTTATATTTCCGACATACCCACTGTCTGTACCACGCATGTCTTGAAGACCAAAACCACGTCTTATCTGTCTGATTTGCAGGACTTAGCCAAGTTGACTGGCTTGGATTATGGGGAAGTATTGACAGCCATGATGACTCAGATTGGTCTTTCCATCACTGCACTCAAACCCGCTTCCCAGGTGAAAGAGCAACCCACAGACGCTGAGGTCGCTACCCCACCAGCGCCTTTGGTTAGCCATCCATCTGTCCCTCCGCCAGCCACCAGAGTTCCAGGTCCAGCCGCAGCTGTGCCCATCCCAAGTAGGAACCCACGTCAGCCACAAAGTCCCACATCCCAGCCACAGCCACGACCGTTTATGTATCACCTGGATCTCCATCCACCCGAGGTCCAGCGCTACGTCGTGGAGCACATAGTAAAAAGTGAGGACTTTAACACACACCATCAACGACTTCGCATGTTTTCCGGACGTGTGCCCAGACCAAACCATGAAGCGGATTTTGAAACCTGGAGATCTGGAGTGGATTTATTAATGAAGGATCCATCCATGTCTGACCTCCAGCGCTCAAGGAAAATAGTAGACAGTCTCCAGCCTCCAGCTGCCGACATCGTCAAGCATCTGAGTCCTGAGACATTGGCCGCTGTGTATTTAGAGACACTTGATTCCGCATATGCAACAGTGCAGGATGGTGACGAACTGTTTGCAAAATTTATGGACACCTTCCAAAACAATGGAGAAAAAACATCGGCCTACCTTCAATGGCTGCAAGTCATGCTGAATTCTGCTGTGAAAAGAGGAGGAGTGGCAGAAGCTGGCATCAACCGCCATCTACTGAACCAGTTCTGTCACGGATGCTGGGATGACCACTTAATTGCAGAGCTCCAGTTGAAACAGAAAAAGACACGGCCACCTACCTTTGCCAAACTGCTGCTCCTTCTGCGCACCGAAGAGGACCAGGAAGCTGCAAAGCTTAGGGTTATGTTGAAATTACCGTGACCTTCCCTAAAGACTTTTTAGGAGCTGATTTTGAAATCCCAACACTTGCTTTGGTAGTCCCAGATGTCCGTCCAGAGAGTCCATCACTTGTGCTCATTGGGATGAACACACTGGAGATCCTGTATGCTCAGTACATCAGCAGCGAGTTCACCACATTCCAGCCCAGTGCACATGGCTATCGAGCAGTGTTGAAACTTTTAGAGCTTTGCTACAGGCAGAGTCAGGTGAGAAGCGCAGGGGTTGTGCAACTAATGAGCCAAACAACAGTCCTAGTACCCAGTGGTCGAACTATCGTCTTGGAGGGCTCTGCCAGAGTTGAGAATCCAACTGGAGTTCAGCAGTGGGCTATCATAGACCACCCGACATCACCTCTGCCCGGGGGCCCAACTTGGAGTTTAACTTTGGAGACTCACCCATTCCTCCCGAGTGGGAAGAGCGCATAACAACCAAGCTCAACAATATGCCCGAAGTTTTCTCCCATCACGACATGGATTTTGGCTGTACAGACAGAGTAATACATCACATCAAGCTCAACGATAAGACACCATTCAAGCACCGAGCACGTCCAATTCATCCGCAAGACCTTGAAGCTGTATGCAAACATCTGTGGGACCTGCTTGAAGCTGGAGTCATTAGGGAGTCCGAGTCACCTTTCTCCTCCCCCATCGTGGTTGTCCGGAAGCGGAATGGTGATGTAAGGTTGTGCATCGACTACCGAAAGTTGAGTCTCCAAACGGTTAAAGATGCCTATGCCCTCCCAAACCTAGAGGAATCATTTTGGGCCTTAACCGGATCCAAATGGTTTACAGTCTTGGACTTGAAATCTGGATATTACCAGATAGAGATGAGGGAAGAGGATAAGCCAAAAACTGCATTTATCACACCATTGGGATTCTGGGAATGGAATCGGATGCCTCAGGGGGTAACCAACGCCCCGAGTACGTACCTTTCAGAGGTTAATGGAGAAATGTATGGGAGACTTACATCTCAATGAAGTACTGGTGTTTATTGACGACCTTATCATCTTCTCTGCTACCCTTGAAGAACACGAAAGGCGGTTACTACGAGTGCTGTCCAGTTTAAAAGAGTTCGGACTAAAGCTGTCTCCGGAAAAGTGCGAGTTTTTTCAGACCAGCGTGCGGTACTTGGGCCACATCCACGTCTGAAAAAGGTGTTGAAACTGATCCAGAGAAGAGCTCCACTTTAAAATCCTGGCCAGTTCCCCGAAACCTCAAGGAGTTGAGATCTTTCTTAGGGTTTGCTGGTTATTATAGGAGGTTCATTAAAGACTATGCCATCCTCGTGAAGCTGCTAAACGTCCTCACACGTGGCTATGCACCTGTCCATCGGTCCGCTAAACCCAAGGGTCCTGCTGAGAAGTACTTTGACCCCAAGCAGTCCTTTGGTGAAAGGTGGACTGCTGACTGCCAGATCGCCTTCGATGCAGTGATCAAGAAGTTGACCTCTGCTCCTGTGCTTGAATTCGCAAATCCAAAATTGCCTTACATCTTCCACACAGATGCAAGCACAACTGGATTAGGAGCTGTGTTATATCAAGAGCAGGAAGACAAGCTTCGAGTAATCGCCTATGCAAGTCGAGGCCTTTCCCAGAGTGAGTCGAGATACCCGGGTCACAAGCTCGAGTTCCTGGCTTTGAAGTGGAGTGTAACGAGAAGCTGCATGATTACCTCTATGGTACCAACTTTACTGTTGTTACAGACAGTAACCCTCTTACGTACATCCTGACGTCAGCAAAGCTTGATGCCACCAGCCACAGATGGTTAGCCACACTTTCCACCTACTCACTTAAAATGCAGTACCATGGTAGCAGACATGACTACGACGCTGACGCTCTGTCGAGGCGCTCACATGAGGAAGCACCAGAAGAGGAAAATTCCTGCAAGGAATGGGAACTGGTCCACCACCTGACCAAGCAGCTGTGTAAGCCAGGCGACGCTGAAGAGATCTCCCCCAACATTGTGGATGCCATCTGCCAGAGCTGTTTGGTTAAGGACACACCTCCAGCCAGACCCACCACATTCCATTACCCTGGTCGAGTCCCTATCTCTCACTGTCCAAGCCATTTCTGACAGTTACCACCAGGAGGACCTCCACGGTCTGCCAGTTATACCATCTCTGTCCCATGATGATTTGAACGCCGAACAAGCAGCTGACCCTGCTGTCCGTGAGGTCATACACCAGCTCAAAACTGGAGAAAAGATTCCTCCCATGGCTCGAAAGGAGCTACTAGAGCTGCCTTTGCTTCTGCGAGAGTGGAACCGGCTGGAGTTGCAGGACGGAGTGTTGTATAGGAGGAGGCAGGAAGAGGTCCAACGCACATTCCAACTAGTCCTTCCTCCAGATCTGTGCCCTACAGTCCACAAAGCTCTCCACCATGACATGGGGCACATGGGTATAGAACGCACCCTTGATTTAGTACGTCAAAGATTCTTCTGGCCAAAGATGGCAGCAGATGTAGAGCGGGCAGTGAAAACCTGTGGCCGGTGTGTGAGGCGTAAAGCACTGACAGAGAAAGCAGCCCCACTGGTGAACATCAAAACCAGTCGCCCTCTTGAACTCCTCTGTCTGCACTTTCTATCCCTTGAACCAGACAGTGCTAACACCAAAGACATCCTCGTACTCACAGACCACTTTACGAAATTTGCTGTTGCCATACCCACCTGCAACCAGAAGGCCAAAACTGTTGCCAAGTGTCTTTGGAATGATTTTATGGTCTACTACGGCATTCCAGAGCGCTTACACTCAGACCAAGGGCCAGACTTTGAATCAAAATTAATAAAAGAACTCGAAGTGACTGGAATCAAAAAGACTCAAACTACTCCCTATCATCCATGGGGAAATCCAGTCGAGCGCTTCAATAGAACCCTCTTAAACATGCTGGGAACACTGGAAGCAAAGCAAAAGTCTAAATGGCGGGAGTATGTTAAACCCCTTGTACACGTCTACAACTGTACAAGAAACAAGGTCACAAGATTCACGCCCTATGAACTCCTGTTTGGCCGATGCCCTCGACTCCCTGTGCACCTGGCTTTTGGCTTGCCAGTTCAAGAACCTTCATCCATTTCCCATTCAGAGTATGTCAAGAACCTCAGATCCCGTCTTGAGGAGAGCTACCTGCTAGCAACAAAGAATACACTCAAGTCGGGTGAGAAAAACAAGAGCCGCTTTGATGAGCGAGTAACACCCTGCAGTCTGGAGAATGGAGATCGAGTCCTTGTCCGCAACGTTCGACTTCGCGGAAAACACAAGCTGGAGGACAAGTGGGAGCAGGAGGTGTATGTGGTCATGAAGCGTGCAGGCGACCTCCCTGTCTACACTGTAAAACCTGAGACCAGGGATGGACCACTTCGCACACTCCATCGGGACCTGCTGCTACCCTGTAGTTTTCTCCCAGCCAGTCCAGTTGAAGAACTCCCTGTGTTTGCTCCAGCTCGCAAACCCAAGACTCGTAGCCAAACCCAAAACCACTCTGACCTTGCTGCTGCCTTGGAGGAAGAGGATGCTGACTCAACTGTCCTGGAACTTCCTACTCAACTCCCTGTCAAGTTCAGTGTGGAAAGAGCCAGCCGACCTAAACCACTTTTTGAGTCCAGTGACACTATGGGGTTTGCCACACCACCAGCCCCAAGTGACACTGTGAATCCTGATCCTCCTCTACAACCAGTTCTAGTTCCAGCTCCTACACCCGTAGTACCACCCGAAGACCACTTACTTGCATCCCTACCCTCATCTGATGGAGAAGATCCGTCAACTTCTTGCCATGAGGCAGTTGAGCCTGTGGAGGAAAATTCCAGAGCTTACTTACCTGAACTGGAACCCCTTGCAGAGGAAGAAATACTCACCGATGTGCCTGAAGACTTGCCTGATGCTGAGATGTCTGTGGAGCCTGAGGTTGAAGATCCTGAGCCAGACCAATCTGAGTCGTCATTGGGTCCTGCAAATCTTAGTCCTGCCGCTATACCCAATGTTCCAGTAGAGGCTGAGGCAGACCTCAGACGTTCTACACGGCAGCGTCAACCGCCAAGTCGCTTGAGTATTCAGCATCGGGTAAGCCGCTGATTTCAGTTGTCCAAACCTTGTTTCAAGGCCTGTCCAACGCCTACATTGAAGCTTTAAGTCATGCCCCTGCAGCAGATATAGCTCGCAAGTAGTCCTGTAGTTACCATGCAACGAGGACGTGCACGAACTAAAGGGGGGAGGGTGTAACCCAGCCGTTTTGGCTATTTCTCCCTGCCTTATATGTTTCCCTACATTGCTCATAGTATGTGTGTGTAATCTCGCGAGATTTGGCGCAAGACTTTGCGGGACTTCCATCTTAGGTTCAATAAAATATGGCGGCGTCCCATTGTTTGGTAGAGCGTGGGTGGGACTGGGGAGAGGATTGGAGCTGCTGCAGATTGTAGATGCCCTACCACTGTGGATTCAACATCCTATTAACTCTTTTTGTGAAAAGGAAACCACCGGGAACTGGCCAGGTTTCCTGATGGCGAGCTACCCATAGGCCTTGGGCCTGAGGAAAAGGACCCAGAAAGAAAAAACACTGCTCCCTTCTGTGCGGTAGGAGGCGCTGTAGCCTTCTGTAAACTAGCCCAATAATATTTTTACCCCAATTTACCACAGCATCTGCATCACTCATCATCTCTTCATCAGATTGGTCTATTTGGGCTGGACCCAGATCAGACATTCTGGGGATTTCGACTAGTTTGGATAAATCATCTGCTGAGAGTCGAAACAGTTTCTTTTTCACCATCCAGACCAGTTTCTTGTGTTTGTTGTGCTCCTCCATTGTTGCTTATAACTTCAGGCCTTGATGCTGTAGCACTCGCATTGACCCCTTTCCTTGAGTTATACAGCACACAGGCACACTATTGTCCTAGATGACCTTGGATGTTCTTCAGATTTCTCTCTATTAATTTTAGAGGTCTTCGAATATTTCTCAGACTTGTCCTAATAGCAGGTAGAAGACCTTGAATGTTCCTTAATAGTAACTAGATGACCGTAGATGTTCTTCAGACATGTCCATCGTGCAGCTAGAAGACACTGGATGTTATTCAGATTTCTCTCCATTGCTTTTTAAAAAAAATATTTATTTATTGTGATGTGTTTTTTTAAATGTGTTTTTATATGTTTGATGAATGCTGAATGCTGTGCCCTGTCAAATAAAAACTTCTGTCACCTGCTGGGACAGACAATAAAGCTTATCTATCTATTCGGCTGTGTCAGCTATTGCTTTATTGCTTTATCTTTTAGGTGGACAAAGTACCAGGTTAATTATTATTAGACATTCTGTATGATGCAGGTCAATGCAAATTATTATAGTATTTATCATAATAAATCCAATCTACAATCATTGATGCTGATTAAAATATGTAAACTCAAATAAACTCCCAGTATCTGAATTGTATTGATAAAATATGAATGGATAAAATATATGCTTTTCAGAATGGATGTTTTAAAAGTGATCAGTGTAGGGCTCTCCTGTATGTGCAGAGGAAGACTGTTCCAGATGTTAGTGGCCCTCACAGCGAGAGGGTTCTGACCAAAGGCTTTTGTGTTAAACCTAATCTACTTCAGGTGTTGACTAGAAAAGTTGATAAGCCTGTATTTTTTGTTTGTTGTTAAAACACCAGTAGTTGCCATGGTAGCTTTGTTACTCAGATATGTTATGATTTGGAATTTTGGTTCTAAAGATGATTTTTCGATCCAAAAGCAGAATTAGCCTCACATGAGTCTCTCATTAGGGTTGCCAGTTTCAATGCTGAAATCCAGTTAGTTTAAACCTAAAATGACTCTCTCTGGTCTGAATAGTCACTACTAAAACCCCAGCACCTGCATTCAATCTTTTATAGCCTGCTCTGTTACACTTTGTTACTGTATTAAGCTCTTTTTTTCAGTCTAACAGAGCTTCATTTGTTCCAAGAAATGATTAAGACTCCCATATTTGGATGGAATAACATTAGGCATCTTCTGCTGGCTGACTGAAAACTACACATAATATCATTTTCATTTATAAAGTTGACGTCTGTCTTTCTTTCTTTCTATCACTCTTTCTCTCTCTCTCACAAATTTTGTGCCATTTTATGTATTTGCATATGATTCTCTCAGACAAACAATGGCAATAAATTAAAGTTTGACACAAATTATATATGTTTAATTTATTAATTCATTCATTTTTTTGCTGAATGTATGAATTATTATTGCATGAATATTTTTTGTCAAATTTGTCATTCAGTATTTGATGTATTTCAGAATAAAATGTCCTTTCAAAGAATAAGAATAAAGGAAAAATAAAAACACTGACATAACTGTTCATGCTACAAAATTTATTTTCAGATCAAATAAGAAGAACAAGAAGAAGAAGACACGCTTTATTCATCCCCGTAGGGAAATTATTTCTCTGCATTTGACCCATCCATCAGGAGCAGTGGCAGCTCATCTTTCAGGCGCCCGGGGACCATCTCCATGATCTTATTGCTCGGCTTGGTCAGGACCTAAGCTGGAGGATTTTACCTGGAGCATGTTTTGGGTCATCAGCATATAATAGTAAGTGGGGTACAAGGTGGTTCCAATACACATCCAAAAAGTTATGTTTTTAATTCTTCTTTTTTCATCATTATTGTCGCCTCTAAAATTATATTGCATACTATGAAATAACATTGTGCAGCAGAGCACCAAACGAGCAACATAGGAAATACAAAAACCATGATGATTAAATATATGTGAAGTCAGTGCTTCATGGAGAGGGCGAGATTTGTAGAACAAATGTGTTTTTCAGTCTAACTTGTGACATTTGTTAGCTAGCACTTTCATCTTTGAAAGAAGATCTTTAGCTTCTTGCCACACCGCCTCTGCTGCTTCTTTTGGGGTTTTTGCTTCTTTAGCTGCTTTATATCCTATGTATCCTCCGTATCCTCCCATAGCACCTCCCACAGCTAATGGAACCTTTATTCCAAATAATAAAAGTAATTTTGCATCAAGAGCCACCACCACCATACAAGATATGCCCAGTAAAGCCCCTAACAGGATGCCTGTGGAAACACCTGCCAGTGGGACCAGAAAACTTTTATCAGCTGCAACCTCTTTCAGCATTTCATTGGTGTAGCATTTCCCTCCATTCTTCTGCACACTTTCATCGATAGTCTTGAGCAGCTCTCTGACCTGGTGCTGGTTGTTCCTGTATGAATCCTGGCTCTTGTTCCAGTATTTATTATCAAACACATGGCAGCGACCTCCACATTTCTGAATCAGGGTGCTCAGGGCTTCATTTTCTGTGGCCCATTCCTTTATCCTAACCCCCTCTTTTAGCTGGTCACCATGAGTGAAGACCACTGTGGTGTATTTGAGAGCCTCCTCAGAGAAGTAGTTGAGGAAGAGATCCACCACAGCCTGCTCCTGTTTGGTGTACACCTCCATTTTGAGCACCAGCAGAAAGGCGTGAGGTCCAGGGGCACACAGCTCTAGGCACCTCAGCAGCTCAGGGCTCAGATCACTGCTTTCTGGGTCTGTGTCAAATAAACCGGGTGTATCGATCACTTGTATTTCAGTATTTTTTAAACCCGTGCAGGATTTTGTCCCAGATCTGGAAGTAAAGTTAACCTCAAATGTCTCTTTGTCCAAAATTGTATTTCCCAGACTGCTTTTTCCTGATCCGGTTTTTCCCAAAAGCACAATCCTCTTCATTTCTAAAAAAGGGAAAAATGTTTACATATTTATTTAATTTAATAAAGTCAACAATACATTCCTTTTCAGAACTGTCATAACAATAATGCTTTTCCGGACTCTTACTGTTGTAGCCACTGCCAATCTGCACCATCAGCCTGTTTATTATTGTTCTTATTGTTCTATCTGTGCAATGACCTAACAAAAGACTGTTTTGAGCTTTGTACCACTGGAATATAAGGAATGTTGTTTCCTTATCAAAAACATGTGGTGGTTTATAGCATTTTCAAAACAATAAAGATAGAAAACAATCCCGCACTCCGTCTTACTTACAAAATGAGAAGTTTGAAGCCCTAGGCCTTGATGAAGCGTTGCATGTCTTGATAAACTTCTCATTTTGCAAGTAAGACGGAGTGGGGGATTGTTTTCTCCTTGTGTGTTCTGGGTCTGCTCCCTCGCCTCCAACGCACCCGTCTGAAGAGATTGAAGTGCGAAGTTCTCATTTTGGGATTTTTTTAAAACAATAAAGATAAAATGGTGGTCTATGTTATATTTTAACAATTAATACCCCAAAGAAGTGTAATAACCCTTTAAAATAAATCCAGTGACTCTCGATGGACTGAGTGTGATCACAAGAATATCAAAAGTTGCTAGAGGTGTGGTAGTGCTGCACAGGCAGTACAGTATTAGGGGCCTCATAGATTTATATTATAATCTTAAATTCTGCCTAGTTGAAGGAGGCCAGGCAGAAAGTACCCTATAGTGAAGGACACAACCAATCAGTTCTTAAAAGAAAAAACAAAGCAAAACAAACAAAACATTTTTTTAAATATAAATTTCCTTTGGATTTGAGTAAGTCAACACTATCTAAACAAACTGCAGTGCTTGAGAGAGGATTTGTTGTGTCCCGACCCTCATGAAGAATGGATAAATCAGAGAGCAGATTTTAAAACTCACCCTCCATTTTGTGTAGAGCACTTCTGATCTTTTCCGTGTCTGTGGCATGAATGACAATGTGTACTTTTTACTTTCTCTTTTGTATCCCACAAGACTTTTAAAGGCACACACACCAGTGACACAGATAGGTACCAAACAGACATGCCTTCCTGTTCTTTGTGTGGCGTGTGTGAGTCTTATGTGATACCACAGTATTCAGGTTTGTCAATTTAGCCAATAATTATTAATTATTTTAAATTAGAATGATAAAGAATTAATATGTACCTTCAGGTTTTGTGAAAACAAACATTACTGTAAAAGTTGCAAAACATTCATTATTCATTATACAGTACAATCTGATACACTGAGCATATTATTCACATGGATTTTATTCTCAACATATCCATCACATTTATCAAGGAAAACTCTCTTTACATTCTTCATCAGTTGTCAAAGTTTTCATGAATTACCACTGAGTAAAAATCTTCTTGGACAGATTTAATCTGACAAAATATTCCTTCTCAGAAGTACTTTCCATTGCATCATATTTGTGTTTTTCCAAGGTGTGGCTGGAGGAGGGTTTTAATGTTGCCAGTCACAACACTTTTCCATAGTGATCAAAGTGAATTGAACAATGACACACAATTTGAACGAGGACATTCATTTGACACTACTGTTTATTGACTATAATGATTTGGTAAAGTCAATGGTCTAGTGCTGTAATTAGACTTCTAGTGCATAATGCACATGACAAAAGTCAAATTAAACATCTAACTGAATATTCACAGCGCTACACAGTGCTAACCTGGCTCAGGTCTATTGATATGTACTGATTATGTGTCAATCTAAATTGAGTTCTGCACATGATCAGTCTGGGATGATCAGACAACGCTGAACCTCATGGCAATTACTTAAATCTGATTGGTCGAAGTGTCACAACAGCAGAACAAGTCAAAAAATCAAACCTCTTCCTTGTTTAAAAATGCACCAAACACTTCCCTCTGCAGGTTTGTCACACACAGAATAGTCCATATTGAATCCAAAATAGGCTGAAGTATCGGCGTTGTCATGTTTGTTTTGGTTTGTTTGGGAACTTCACCTCTGGCTTCCACACAGACCTCAGTGCTGCAACGTGATTGGTCGCCCAGCACCTGTCAGAGCCTATCACACCAAGGGGGCCAAGATGGATTCTCATGAGTTTGTGAACTCACAAATATCATGAGTATCCATCTTGCTGTGCAAGATTAACACAGTGCAGCATTTAAAGAAAATATTTTATTTATATAAACTGCATAAAATATTGTAGGATTTATTTTTTCAATGTGTCCAGTATAACAGACAATCCTCTTTTATTGTCTCAATAAATGTTTCTTTGACAAGCAGTTTGAAATCTTAGGGCCTTTTTATGTCTACCAGGGCACACTGCTCATCATTATTACAGATCATAAAATGTCTGTATTTTGATGTATTTTTATTTTTTATTTTTTTTTATATATTCAGATAAGGGACCTGTCCCCCAGAAGACACAATCTGAGTGACTAGAGAAGGTAACCAGCCCTGCAGAAGTCTAATACTTGTGGATACATTTTGGATAAAAACAAAAACAAACAAAAGACAGTCCCATAAAGCAGGTATCAATGTACCTGTAGCATTTTGACATTTCCACTATAGATAATTTCTGCTAATACCCATTGTCTTTAAAATGTCATTGTGCAGGCTGTGCAATGACAATAAAGGCATACCTGATACTGATAGAGGGAAAATCATACATATTGAGAGTATTGCATTGGATAAATTTAGCTTGCACTTCACTGATATACCCCCTATGGTTTGCAAGAACTGAGACCCACATACTTGAGATCCCCAAACAGTTTGTATTGTTTTCAAGACCAGGTTGTCCACATCAGTCATTGCAAATCGTCCTTTGCTCCACTTACATAAAGTGTCTCCCAAGGTTCGGTTCTCTGCCCCCTCTTCTTCATACTCTACATCCTCCCCCTCAGTCACATAATGCCACAGCTTTCACTTCCACTGTTTTGCAGAATATATCCCACTCTGTTCACCACATCATAACCCCGGCCACACACTCCACTCTCTCAAATTACATCTCTGAAATAATGTCCTGGCTCCACTCTAGCTTCCTCCAACTCAACTGTGACAAAACGGAAATAACAAAACCTATAACAGCTTCTGGGTTCCCTCCTCCTCCCACCTCTATAACCTTGGCATCATCTTTGATCAGACCCTCTCCTATGAGCACCACATAAAAAATATCACCAAAACTACCTTCTATCACCTCCTTCCATCCCTCTACCCACCGACTGCAGAAAACTTTCATCCACACTTTCTGCTCTATGCCACACTTTTGTCACCTCCCACCTTGACTACTACAATAGCCTCCTCTATGCCCTCCAAACTCCTCAATAGACTGCAGTACATTCAGAACTCTGCTGCCTCCTCACCTCCACCTCCTCCCATGAACACATCCGCTCCGCTGCTCCGCTCCGCTGCTCCGCTCCGCTGCTCCGCTCCGCTGCTCCGCTCCGCTGCTCCGCTCCGCTGCTCCGCTCCGCTGCTCCGCTCCGCTGCTCCGCTCCGCTGCTCCGCTCCGCTGCTCCGCTCCGCTGCTCACCCCACAATTTGTAGCTCCCTATACCCAAACACATAAGAAACTCATCCATCCTCCTCTTCTTCAAAAAAGCCATGAAAACTCACCTGTTAAGTGCTTCATTAAGACTAATTAAGGTGTAGTTATTATAAAGTAGAATTGTGGCATGACAGCTGATACCTTGAAAAACAATAGCTAGTTGCTTTTTTCACTTACATTCCCAGTTTATCATAAAATTAATACATTAGCAATGCACAAAATAAATTGTAACATTGATTTATACAGATTTCCAGAGTTCAAATTTGAGACACATTTGGGAAAATCTTTCATATACTTTCTTTAGAACAAAAAATTACTTATGGCATAATGACATCTTACATCTTACCAATCTTACATTGCATATACATAATAACATTAAAACTGCACAATCAGTTTTCTCTCATGGTTTGAGCTGAGGTCTGTATCTGTTTGTGTTTGAGGTTTGGAAAGTCCCCAGGTTCAGGCAGCACGGTGGCTGAGTGGGTAGCGCTCATGCTTCACAGCAAGAAGGTTCCGGGTTCGATCCCCTTTCTGTGTGTGTTCTGTGTGGAGTTTGCATGCATGGTCTGGGTTCGATCCCCGGGTCGCCTGGGCCTTTCTGTGTGGAGTTTGCATGTTCTCCCTGTGTCTGGGTGGGTTTCCTCCGGGCACTCCGGTTTCCCCCATCAACCCAAAACATGCACCATAGGTAAAATCCTCCAGCTGAGGTCCTGACCAAACCGAAGCAAGAAGATCATGGAGATGGTCCCCGGGCGCAGTAATGTGCTGCCCACTGCTCCTAATAACAGGATGGGTTAAATGCAGAAATGGAATTTCCCCACTGTGGGACTAATAAAGGCATAGCTTTCTTCAAGAAACGTAATGGATCCCCCTAGTGGTGCCTTTATAGCTAGTTTAGAGTCTCAGGTAATGAAGAGTAAAGAGGCGTGAGAATGTCCATAAATCTGATTCTTTGTGGAGAGGACGGTAGGAGACGTCTCACCTCCACAACCTGTCAGCAGTCTGTTGGTGTAGCATGTACCTCCATTCTTCTGCTTTGGTTTTGAGAATTCAAATTAATTATGGCCCTCATATAACCTATTTACATGTATGATCCAGGGCTCTCAAGGCTTACGCATTGAGAGTGTGACACACGCAATTCGACGTATTCACACGCGCACACGCCACACATGGCATTTCTCACGCTGATTAGTGTTTTTTATTTATTTTTATTTTTTTTTGTGCCCAGAAAATCGGTCTGTGTGGCTTAGTTTATGCAGGCTCCGCGCGTTTTCAGCGCCGCCCCCTCCCCCTGCTCCCCCGAGCAGGGGGAACAGGGGGAGGGGGGGCACGTCCTGAGCCTCAGTCCCGGTGCCACGTCTCCTCTGAGACGCACCGACTCCGGTCCCGGTGTCTCCGTCTGTGCGTAACGTGTCCCCCCCGACGGCTTACGCGCGGAATACGCGCGGCCCAGAGCCGAACTGCCCATGGTGAGTCGCGGTGAGACGCGGGCCCGGTGCATTGACCAGACTCTTACATGAATCCGTTAAAAATGTCCCGCTCCCTCCTCCCCGCCCCTCTCAGCGCGCACTGACAAAGTGCGGTGATGATAAAACAAACTGAGAACCATCAGGTAATAACTTCATTTATATAACTCTCATTAGTTGCTTTGTAGTTTAAGTTTGTTCTTTAGACAAACAGGGCTCTCAACACGCAATTCGACGTGTTCACACACTCACACGCTCCCCCCCCCCCCCGGTCCTCGGAAATTACAGTCACACGCACGACCCCGCTCAAAACTTGAGAGCCCTGTATGATCTTATTTTCTATGCAGCACTTGCGTCACCTACTGGCTGATTGTAGACTACACTTTTATGTAGACATTCTAATATGAAGTGGGAATTGCTGAATGCCCATGTGTTCAATAAATGGTCCTAGATCTGACTTAAAATTTCTCCCAAACTGCTCTTCCACTATTTTCCTCATTTGAAAATGGAAAATACAACAGTGTCTTTTTACAAAGTGGTCAAATGTCCATCATCATAATTTTCTTTTCTCTGTGTAGCATCATTCAGAGGAGCAAGACTCCAAGATTTATGATTCTACTGTTTCTAGCATATTTTTCCTCAATATGACAATCTTTAAAGCATTTATACGTTAGATGTAAGATAAGATAAGATAAGATATGCCTTTATTAGTCCCACAGTGGGGAAATTCCAGTGTTGCAATACACAGATCAAGAACAGCAGGAAAATGTAGCATGCAATAAAACAAGATAATAAATAATGGCTTAAAATAATTTAAAAAAAGACTTAAAAAATAGACTCTAGATTATAGTTGAATAATGTAGATAAAGATGAATGACATATTCAGGGTTCATTATACAGTCTGACAACAGCAGGAAGGAAAGACCTGTGAAACCTCTCCTTCACACAGCGAGGGTGAATCAGTCTGTCACTGAAGCTGCTCTCCAGAGCAGACAGAGCGTCCTGCAGGGGGTGAGCCTCATGGTCCAGCATAGAGGTGACCTTATCCAGGACCCTCTTGTCCCCCCACCTGCTGCACTGAGTCCAGAGGACAGCCCAGGACAGAGCTGGACTTCTTGATGACCTTGTCCAGCTTGCTTCCTCCTACAGAATGGCTGATGCCACCACAGAGTCATAGAAGGTCTTCAGGAGGGGCCCTCTCACTCCAAAAGATCTGAGACTCCTCAGGAGATAGAGCCTGTGTGTCTTGCGATACCATTATATAGCCTATTTTATAATAATTGAACTGGTTAATAATTACACCGAATCTGTAAATCTATGGACTGATATTTTTTTATGTTTTTTTCCGAGCCATTGGCTGTTATTTAGAATCAATTTAGATTATTTTAACCGAATTATGTAATTTAAATTTACAACAAACCTATAGGAGAGCTGTGTAGTCCCTGTGCAGCAAACACAATATTGGCCCATGCTGAAAATTAAGGCTGAGGCTGATGCACTAAAAATGCTTTCAACTCCGCTTTCAACACGGTCATCCCACAACACCTGGTGACCAAACAGTACAATAGGCATCAGCACTTCATTATCCAACTGGATACTAGACTTTCTCACTAACAGACCACAGACACTCCTCAGAGACCACCATCATCAACACCGGAGGTCCCCCAAGGTTGTGTGCTGTCTCCATTACTGTTCACACTGATGACCCACAACTGCTGTGCCAGATTCACATCGAATCACATCATCAAATTTGCTGATGACACAACAGTGGTGGGCCTCATCAGTGACGATGATGACTCGGCATACAGAGAGGAGGTACATCGACTCATCAACTGGTGTGACAGAAACAAGTTACAGCTCAATGTCAACAAAACAAAAGAAATAACTGTGGACTTTAGGAAAAAACACACGACGCACACCCCACTCACAATCAATGGCGGTGCCGTAGAGTCTGTGAAAAGCACCAAGTTTCTGGGAGTGCACATCACGGATGACCTCACATGGACCACAAACACCACCTCCCTGGTCAAAAAAGCACAGACATGCTTTCTCTTCCTGCGCAGGATGAGGAGAGCGAACCTCCCCACTTCTACACTCAGCACCTTCTACAGGGGTGCTATTGAGAGATTCCTCACCAGCAGCCTCTGTCTGGCAGCTGCTCAGCGGCGGACAGGAAGGTTCTACAGAGGGTGGTGAGGACTGCAGAAAAGATCATCAGATCACCCCAACCAGCCATTCAGGACTTATACACATCACACTGCTCCAAGAGAGCCATCAATATCATCAAGGACACTACCCATCCAGCACACAAACTGTTCTCCCTCCTACCATCTGGAAAGTGGTACTGCAGCATGTGGTGCCACACAAACAGACTCAGAAACAGCTTCTTTCCACAAGCCATCAGACTAATCAACACACAGAAGAACATTCCATGAACATTTTGTTGTTGTTAATGACATCTAAAAAAACAATCTCACACACATTGATGTCCATGCAGCTTTCAGCACTCTTGCACTTTACAAATTGCACCTTCACTTTTGCACCTTACATATTGCACATTTCATTCTACCTCAAACGTTCCTTCTTGTTGGAAGAGTATATGTTTACCTGTATGTCTAATGTCTATTTATTGTTGATGCCTGTGTACACTTCATGTCCTTGACTGTAGCTGTGTGTGTGTGTGTATGTGTGTGTGTGTGTGTGTGCGTGCGTGTGTGTGTGTGCATGCGTGCGTGCGTTTATTTCAAAGATCAAAGATCAAAATCAGCTTTATTATCAATTCTGCCATATGTGTTCAACAGTGAATCGAAATTTCGTTTCTCTCTGGCCAAGTAGTGCAAAAAGACAGTGTACAAAATACAATATAAAGACAAAACACAACAAAAACTATCTAAGACAGAAATCTAAATCTAAACTAAAGTCTAAGATCTAAAATCTTAAAGCAGTGCAACGTAATAAATAAATATCTATATACAGATATCCAAAAATGTGCAATGTGCATCAAAATGTGCAATGGAAGATGCAGCAGTGAAATGGTAATGTGCAATAGAATGTGCATTGAAGTTAAGATAAAAATAAATGTGCAACAGTAGTAATTCTAACAGTAGTAAACAACAGTACAACAGTAGTAAAATTCCAATAGTAATGTGCAATAACAGTAGTAAGTAGCAGTAGTACTTAAATTGCACATTTTAGTTTTTAGTTAAATTGCACATTTTTAGTTAAATTGCACATTTGGAGTCCAGTGAAATGCAATTTCAGTCCTCTCTGTAATGTCTCTTACATAGCGAATTGACAATAGTACACTTTGAACTTTGAACAAGTGATTGACATTTAGCTCTCGACCAATGAGTTACTCTTAAGCTGCGCACTTGTCCCGGCGACCACCTGCTAATAAGCCCAAGGGGGGGGGGGGGGGGGGGGGGGGCAAGGGGTATGTTTCTGAGGGACAATGTGGGACACCGCCGGCGTGTTTCACCCATTTCTAGCACATACATGGTATATTAATAATGCCCTATTGCCATAAACATGTGTAATTGTTAATGTATGCACAAGAATAGCCACCCAATGTGTATTTTTTATTTATTTATTTATTTATTTTTGTAAATAAAGATTCATAATATTTTGAACATTCAATGAATTGACAGAAGCACTTCCACTTACAATTTAGTCCAGCTATTTAATTCTATCTATTTTCAGGCTCAGGCACAGGACTTTTCACCAGCATCTGAAACAAATAAGGAAGAAAGTAGTGATGGGCGGATCGATACCAAAGTATCGATATATCGATCCTGATGGGGTATTTAATATGGATCGATCCTGGTATTAAATTATCGATACCAAGTCATGTTTTTTTACTGACTTAACTTTCAGTTTATTTCGTTCAAATTCATATGTGTTTTGTTCATTATTCAACCATTGCCACTTGTCAGGCACTACTTTTCCTTCCGCGTTCTCACCAAACGTGGGGTAGTACGTCATCCCGCGATAGACTCACTGCTGTGAGATTTCAGTCAAAGCGGCGCGGGACTGTGGGAGCCATGGGAGACCGCAAGTGAAGTGTGGTGTGGAGTTACTTCCACACCGTGGATGACAAAAGTGCAGTGTCTGCCAAAAATGATCCGATATTGTGGCAATACCACAAATTTAAATAAACACTTGATCATAAATCATAAACCTCAGCATGACGAAATGCTACTGACCAAACGACGACAGGAGGCTAGTCAGGCAGCTCCCTCCAGCACAGCAGCAACAGCAGTACGACAGAGGTCAGCTGCCGAGGCGTTTGAGAGAGGGAGAATCCAGGGAACCATCAACCATGTAGAAGACTAAGAGTGGTGTATGTGAAAGGAGAATGTATGTATGTGAGAGTGACAATAGTGATACTTCATTTGTTGTCTTTTTTCATAAGCTGCAAGTGCCCAACTTACAATAGATTTATTTATTTTATTTATTTATTTGATAGGGACAATGCACATTAATGAACATAAGTATAAAACAAATGTAAATATGCCGAATTTTAGCTACAAAGCTAGTTTTCATCCGCAGTCCCTAGGCAGGCAAATACATAAAAATACAACATACAATACAAGCAGCACAAACAAAAGTCTAGTGGTCACATTTGATGTCTGCATTGCCATTTTCATTTCATCAAAGATTTTTTTTCAGATATCTGGTGTTAGAATGTGTGGAGCTAAGCCCCCTGGTGGAGCTTTGTGAAGCCAAGGTATCTAGTTAGAGGCAGGTTAGTGTTTTTCTGTAGTATTAAAAAATGTATGAAAGTATCAGTATCGGTATCGATATCGCGATTCTAACCCTGGTATTACTTGGTATCGTATCGAAAAAAAATAACTGGTATCGCCCATCCCTAGAAGAAAGAGGAGAGACAGAATTAAAGCAACATTAATATTTGTGATGAGCTTCCAAATGGTTATCGAGTACACAGGAATGCAAACCCAAATGAACCCCTATGTGTATAAAAAGCACCACTAGATGGCAGTGTTACAGCAACAATAGAGCACCAGAGTCTAGCGGTATAGTCAGGGCTCTCAAGTCAGGTATAGTCAGGGCTCTCAAGTCTCTTTTTTGTGTGTGTGAAGCGAACTATATATTAACTATTTGACTCAAACCTGAATTTAATTAGATGCATATCTGAGTGATATGAACACAGGGAAAATAAATAATTATCAGCAATTTATTTTTAATACAAAATAACAAAATTAACAGAATAAAAGAAATATCTGTCCTGCTTAACTTAATACTGTATAAATTAATATAAACAGGGATGAAAGTGACCAGCAATGGAAAAAAGCTGAAAGTCACCGAAAAGCTAGGGGGGTCCGGGGGCATGCTCCCCCGGAAATTTTTTGAACTCTAGATGCTCTGAGATGCAATCTGGGGTCATTTCAGCCACTTTGCACTAACTTCTCACAAAATGTGACTTGCACTGGATGGAATCAGCTCCGGATGTGTAGTCTGGACAGTAGCTGCTGACAGCCAGACTCAAGCTCACTTCTAAATGATCATCAGTCATGGTGGAACAGGACTTGGACTTAATGATCTTCATGTGGGAAAAGGCTGACTCACATAAATAAGTTTTCATAAATCTATCTCCATTTTATCTGATAAATGTTAATTTTAATCTTAAAATAAGCTAAGCAAACTGTACTGCACTGAAACGGTAGCTGAGTGGTTAGCGCTCTTGCTTCACAGCAAGAAGGTTCCGGGTTCGATCCCCGGGTCGCCCAGGCCTTTCTGTGTGTGTTCTGTGTAGAGTTTGCATGCATGGTCTGGGTTCAATCCCCGGGTCGCCCGAGCCTTTCTGTGTGGAGTTTGCATGTTCTCCCCGTGTCTGGGTGGGTTTCCTCCGGGCACTCCGGTTTCCCCCATCAACCCAAAACATGCACCATAGGTAAATCCTCCAGCTTAGGTCCAGACCAAACCGAAGCAAGAAGATCATGGAGATGGTCCCCGGGCGCAGTAATGTGCTGCCCACTGCTCCTAATATATGTATATATATATAGGATGGGTTAAAATGCAGAGAAGAATTTCTCCAGTGTGAGATCAATAAAGTCACTTCTTAACACTCTGTGCCCCGTTTTTGGACCCTCACCCACAGTTTGAGAACCCCCCTTTTTTTAACCTGTTTTTTCAACTTCCTACCTGGAGTCACATTCTCTTACTGGTTTTGCAGTGGTATTTACCTCTGCACATTTACCAAATGCACTGTCACTCTTCCCCGCGTATAGCGTACACAGGCTCCTCCTGTGTGAAAAGGAGGACGTGAAGTGAAGGTACACGCTGTAGTGAACATGCTGCGCGCGCGCCGCGGCTCCAGACGAGCGCGCAGGCTGCAGTGAGAAGCTCTGGGGGTGCGAGTGAGGTTTTTTTTTTACGCTGAAAACGGCGCGGTGCATAACTAACTCTTCTGAGCCACACAGACCGATTTTCTGGGCACAGAAGCGCTGTGCGCTGCGCTTGAATTGCGTAACTAAATTTCAGCGTGAGAAATACCATGTGTGGCGTGTGAGCGTGTGAACACGTTGAATTGCGTGTGTCACACTCAATGCGTGAGACTTGAGAGCCCTGGTACAGTCTTCAGCTCCTCTTTGTTCCCGGACCTGAAAGCTCTCTTCTTCTCCTTCAGCAGAGCTTTAATGTCCGAGTTAATCCACGGCTTGTTGTTCGGAAAACACCGCACCGTCCGAGAGGGTACGGTGTTTTCAAAACAGAAGTTGATATAGACCCTTTTATGGGGGCGGTGACAAAAAAAGCTGCGCGCGCAGTTGGCAACGGATGTGGCGTTATTCTCCATTCATTTAGATAGAGACGCGAACTTTTCGAGCACATTCCAGCTTCCAATTCCAGGAAAAATGTCTGGTTGTTGTGTGTATGGTTGCCAAAACCGATATTCTACCGGCGGACTAAAGTTTTACCGGATTCCAAGAGGATCACGACCATTTCAAAGCAACAGGCGCCGTCTGTGGCTGCAGGCGATAAAACGCGTTGACTGGAATGAAAACATATTCAGAAATGCTCGCGTCTGCAGCGCCCACTTTATATCAGGTAAGGTTGTCTGTTTAGCTGGAAAGCCCGGTTTACATTAGTGAGTGTCTGTATGATGTAAATTAATAATGAAATGTAGCTGAATTTTGATAAGCTGGTGTTAGGCTTGGTTAGCAGCTAGCAGGCTAGGCTAGTAAATAAACATGTACATTTGCAGGTAGTCCTCATTTCGTGCCTTCTGTATTTTCGTACACAAAACAAAGCCAGAATCCTCATTCAAAGATGGGCAGGTTAAGAGTAATTAAAGTTATCCCCCTCTCATTTTTTCCCTCTTTTAGTTTATTTTCTCTTGCATAAGCACTACATCTGCTGCTTTTATTACTGACACTATCTAAGCATCTTAGTGCTATCTTAGCACTCTGACTTGACTCTTCTGTACTGTACTGTTCATTTATTTATTTATGGTTATTTAATGGTTAGGTATGAATCTGCTTGTGCATATAAATGTTGTCCTGTGTTGCACTTTAATGTTTGCTAATTTAATTTCTGATATTTTGTTTGTTAGGTACCATAGGAAAATGAAGTGAGCAGACAGAGCTAACACTTCAGCAAGTTCTGTTTCTTCTAAACCAAGAAGAAGAACAAGAATGCATCCTGGATCATTGTCCCGGTATGAATATATTTCATCTTACAATCAACTTATTGATTGTAAGATGAAATTCTTGAAAACCCATCCCTTCCAAGAATGTTCTTTCTTTGCTTAAATCGTATAACTACCTGGAATGCACTTACAACTTAAACTTACTGCACTGGTTGCACCACGTACTAATTATTCACTTTTCTATCTTAAAGGTGAAGAGGATCTCCCAGTTCCAAAGACAGTGTATGATGATCTGAACCTGAGACACAGTCAACTTCGGGCAGACTATGTCAACCTGCGACAGGAGTGTGACGCACTACGAGCTGAAAATTTAAAGATAAAAGAGGAGCTGCAAAAATCTATATTTTCCTACACCGCTGTACAGTACTTAACATGTAATGACTTGTAATAAACTGTACAGTATCTCATTTATTTGTAATGAATGAATGATGAATTTTTTATTGAATATGTCACAAAGTCAATATACAGTACATAATACATTACACGTATACATGTACGTGTAGACATATTAATATCATTTCTTTACAGAAGTAAACATATCTCAAAGGGTTATGGGAAGAAGTGTTAACTTTTTGAATCCCACTCCTTACAGTCACTTAAACATTAATAATGTCCGGTTTCCTCTGAACCATCTTCGTCACATCCGGTTTTACTATATAACTTATATTTACAATGTCCACAAGCCATTTATACTAATTTAATATACTAACCATTACAACATTGCATCACTATAACGACTCAGAATACTAGATTTGTATAATTTTTTAAACTGCTTAAAGTTTGAACAGTGTTTTAGTTCATCACTCAGGCTGTTCCATATTTTAGTTAATGATGTTAACACCCTTTTCCATACATGTTGTTACCATTAGACAAAGACATGATTTATCTATAATAATCAGCATTGGGGATATGATTTAATGACTAAATGGGTAAGGAAATAACTGTAACATAACATAGTAACAGCATAACGGCTCAACTCAGACATTCCCTACGTCCTATGTCCTGTGTCCTTGCCTTTGACTCGGAAGAACTTTGAATTTTAGCACACAAAACTCTGAATCTATGTCATGGTATTTCACGTCCTGTACATGACCACAGACAACATATTCGTAGGCGTCCAGTGACTTATAGGCTCGCAATTTCTCCCTCGTGTACACACTGGGTTTCTCTATTAAATAAGTATAAATATCTGGCCTCTGTATATTAGGCCACTTGCTAACATCATCCAGCCACTCACTGATCGCATTAGGATCTGGCAGTCGGACACCATTTGCCAAAGTCAGCTTGTTAAGGTAACATTCGCGATCTTTTGACGAAAGTCCCTTTGCATACACTGAGGAGTAGCGGAGTTCTGCCATGCTTCTGTTGCCAGCTGCGCGCGCAACCGCGCCTTTGTTTACTAACAGAAAAAGGGTCTATAGTCCGTAATACAGTCCGTGATTGCGTTGATGTCCTCCCCATGAGGCTGGCAGAGCTCTGTCCACACAGTGGTGCTAAATTTATTTTATTTATTTATTTATTCTTTATTTAATAGGGACAGTGCATATTGATGAACATCTGCAGCATTGCAGTGTAAATATGCCAGATTATAGCAAGAATGCTAATTTCCATCTGTAGTCCCTAAGCAGGTGACACCACAGCAAAAACAATAAAACAATGACAATTGACAATAACACCAACATTAAAACATTAAACATTAAAACATTAAAACATTAAAAATGTCCACACGTCTGGTTTTCCTTTAGCCACTGTTTCAAGTATGATTTAAAAGTGGCCAGTGTTGGAGTCTCTCTTATTGATGATGGGAGAAAGTTCCAGAACTTAGAGCCTCTGACTGAGAGCACAGTTTGTCCAAAAGTAGTGCGTCTGTGTGGGACCTCACAGTTCCCCTGGGCCGTGGCCCTAGTTCCCATCCCAATGACAGTCTTTGTTTTAATAAAATCCTGCAGCGGAGGAGGAGCAAGTCCATGTAAAACTTTATGTATAAAACAACCGTATTTAAAATGAACAAAATTATTAAAATTGAGTAAGTTATACTTGTCTAAAATTGTGCAGTGGTGAACTGAGAATGGTTTCTTGTCTAAAATTTTCACAGCTTTTTAAAAAGTGATTCAACTGGTTTTAGTGTTGTGCCAGCAGCAAGTGACCATGTGGTAATGCAGATCTCTATATGAGACAGAATGATAGAGTGTAAAAACATTCGTGCCGCATATAG
This sequence comes from Paratrypauchen microcephalus, assembly GCA_036785185.1. NCBI lineage: Eukaryota > Metazoa > Chordata > Actinopteri > Gobiiformes > Gobiidae > Paratrypauchen > Paratrypauchen microcephalus. The sequence goes on along the minus strand of JAVJIX010000187.1, from coordinate 1,757,351 downwards.
AGTCATAAAGGATCTTACTTGTCTAAAATTCACTAAGTTAAAATGAACGTTTTTTGTGAGGCGCTTAATGTGTTTCTTAAATGTCGATGTCGGGTCCAACGTCAGTCCCAGGTATTTAAACTCTTTGACGAGGCTGAGCTCCACCACATCCAGAAAGACATTGGACCGCTGCAGCTCATTTGCTTTTTTACTGAACATCATGCAGACCGTTTTCTTTGTATTGAGCTGTAAGCATGAGTTCTTGACCCACTTTTGGACAGGAGTCATGGCTGATGATAACTTTTGTGAAATTTCCTGTACAGTTCTGGCATGTGTAAAGCAGTCCCTCAGAGCCTCCTCGCTCTCTGCTGTCCAGAGAGTGAGAGAGAGCTGTCTGCTGTGATAGCAGTTGCCGTTTGTGGATGCTGGAACACTGAGCTACTAGTCCAGGCCATTAGCTTGGACTGTAGGTATCGTAGTAACCATTCATCCCACATCCTGTTCATGTAACCCCTCTGCCTAGGGTTACTGGAGTAGTAGCATTCCAACAGAGCCTTGTTCTAGCATCTCGCCCATTTCCGCCTTGTTCCAGTAGCCCATTTTTCATCAAGGTGCTCTGGTTCCCCAGCACCTGACGCAGACCTTGTTTGGCCGGGCGACGTCTGAGCCGGCATCTCGTAAGGTTCATTGTCTCTCATCATTGTATGAGGTGGGCTGTACCGTGAAGGGTCTTGTCCAAGAACCCACACTGGCTTGCTCATTGCCCCTTGGGGGGAAGGGGATTCGAACCCCGATATATATATATATATATATATATATGTCCTGGTTTTAGCCCTGGTTTAGACCTGGGGGGTATTCCATCAACGTCGCTAAACATAGCGGCGCCTAAGTGGTTAGTCCTCGCCTGAAGAAGCGTCAACTTAGCGTAAAGCCTGAAGTCATTCCACTAACGCAGTTTAGCTGCACCTCAGTGGCGCTAACTTCGGCCAGGCCTATCCAGTCTTGGACTACGCGCGTGCACGGGGAACGCAAGAAGCCCAGATCAAGCGACTGTCGAAAACGCGATCATGTCAAAGATTTGAGCTGATTATTACAGCGCATCAGAACAGAAGTTGCTTTTAGAACTCTACAACACATTTGCAATAACCAAGGCAAGAGACATGGCATGGCAGAAGATCGCCGACCGCTTAAATGCGTAAGTTAAGTTCTATAACAGTGCTGAATGTTGAGTTTTTTAAGTATGTTTTCACCATCGGTGTCAAGACAAGTACGTGGAGGAGAGGACTCACTACAGTTTGTCACATGGGAAACCTGAGTTCGATACTCAAGGAGAGCAGTTGATGTCATAAAATGTTTATATTCATATTTGTAGAGCAGTCTTCTCAGTTGTAATTTCTTTTTACTGTGTAAAAGTATTTACACCAACTAATACGTTAAATTGTGTTATCTTGTCTTTGAGCAGGAATAATGTGAAGAGGACTGTTTTGCAGGTAAAGACAAAGCATAAAAACATTTTGCAGAGTGGTAAGTAGGCTAATATTAATATTATTATTCAGTGAAATTAGTAATACTGTTGAAATGGTACCTTCATTTCATTTAAAATGAACAGTAGCTACCAAGCCACAGGAGGTGGGAGCCCCCCTCAAAACCTTTCACCTGCAGAGGAGCTGGCACTGGCCCTAAACCGGGGTCACCCACTGGTGGAGGTAATTGAAGGAGGGACCCCATCAAAGATCCTTCCTGCGAGTTCTCGTGAAGAGTATATTCAAGGTATTCTCTTGGCTAATGCTTGCCTCAGCTGTGATCCAAGCATTTGTATTTTAATAGTATGCTTGTGTTCTAGTTACTGAAGATGGCGTACACTTGGACCCTCCTCAGCAGTCCTCCAGCTGTGCCTTGCCTGACCCTCAGCAGTCCTCCAGCAGTGCCTTGCCTGACCCTCAGCAGTCCTCCAGCAGTGCCTTGCCTGACCCTCAGCAGTCCTCCAGCAGTGCCTTGCCTGACCCTCAGCAGTCCTCCAGCAGTGGCCTCACACCAGAATATCATACCTAATGTCTTTTATTGTTTTATGCCTATTGATGGAAATTGATAAATAGGATTTCATTAAAGAGGCTTGCACAGCATCTCTGAAGCAAATTTGTTGAATCAATTAAATGTTGCATCATGGAGTGAGCCTGTTATTTGGCTACATTTTGTTTTAAAAGTAAAGGTTTACCTGTAACTGTATTCTTTGATAGAGATGTCACATAAAATATAAAGTGTCAATGTCGTCAAGTGAGAGTGATGTTAGGCCCAGCTGATATAAGTTCTATGATGATATGAATAATTGTAGGTTAAATTCATTCACATTTGTGTAATGTGTGGCAAATGTAAATTGGTGAAAACATAACAAATAATTGACTTCAGCATGAATACTGTCAGTAATAAGAATTGAGCCCGGGACTCCCACATGATAGACGCAACACTTAACCACCAATGTTCCCTCTAAGGTGCACGCATGCACAATTGCGCACTGCCCAGACATTCAGTGCGCACATCAAATTCTTTTCAGCGCATAGAATAAAATCTAACTTGAACTCAGCGCTGGTTTGACACACGGAATACAGTCTGATAGATTCAGTTTGCACATGTGAATGTGCACATGCGTTAGGGACAAGCCAACTACAAACAGATACAGTTTGACCGCATTTCGCTTGCTTCCTTCAGTATGACCGTAGTTGTCCTGCACATCTCCAAGCAGCGGCAGGTCCGCACCAGCCGACAGGAGCGCTGCCGCACACACTCCACATAGGGAAGAACAGAAGAGGAGACAGAGCCATAATGTAATCCTCGGCTGTTTTCTTTTTTCTGTCCCAGTCATAGTTTTTTGGGAGCCAAAAAAAAACAAACAAAAAAACGGGACTTTCTCAAAGTGTGAATCCTCTCCCCAGAGCGTTATTCCACAGAGCTCTGACACAAAATTACTTAAATAGGCTGATGATTAAAAAGCAAGATATAAACTGATAAAAATGTATACTTATTTTGGAGATCACTATTTTGGGAAAGACTCATCTTATAGTGGCCTACAGGTCCTACAATCCCTAAAACAATCTGCAGCTACATGTAGGCTATATTTATCAAGATGAAAAAATCTCTCTTCATGTGGTTTTACAGGTTTATACACTATAATTTAATTTGATGTATGTATGAGGTTATTTTTCAAATATTGTAATGTTCAATGTTTCACTGACCACAGCAGGACCCTCACACTGACATACAACATGTACAAAGCTCATGAACAGATTTTTGTCTTTGTCATTCTAAGTGGACCAAAAACAATCAGTTATATTAAAAGTAATCACTGGAAATTGATGAATAACCTATGTAACTTGCAGTGATCTCAGGTGTGATACTGGTGTGGCCACAGTGTGCATGTCGGATGTCGCTCACGGGGGTCCAAGGAACGCTCAGGGAGTTAATGTGTTTGGTCAGACACATGAAAAATTAGGGGGAACATTGTTAACCACTGAGCCAAACTCTTTTTCAATAACAGCTTTGTCATGGTTCATGTTTTTTTTGGCTGTTATTTCATATTTTGTGTATTTTATTCCTTTGGTGTGTCCTCAGTGTTTTATTTTGACATTTCTGGTCAGCTTGTTTTAGTTTTACTTCCTGTCTGTTGATTGTTTTCCCCGCCCTGATGTGCTACACCTGTGTCTGTCTGCATTTATACCCCATCTTCTCCTCTGCCCTTTGTTGGTCCATCGTCAATGTCTCGTCACGTTTTGTCATTAGTAGTCATGTCTTGCCTCTTTGGATTTTTTGATTTTGGTCAGTTCTTTGTTTATTATTAAAGTACTTAAACAGTAGTCCTGCGTTTTGGGTCATCCCTCCTGTTTCCCCGTGACAAGCTTTAGATTTTTTTTATCTGATAATATTGTATTCAAAAGAATATTTTAAATTACTTGAAAGAACATAAGGTAATATTTTTTTTTGCTGATATTGTCACCCTTGTTTTCAGACAACACAGATAGTCATGGGGGAGGTGTGTGTGGTTTGTTTGACACTCTGTTTACTTCAGGTACGTATTCTTTGCGACGCCACTTGATTAAGCCTCACCTTCAGCCTGCCCGGGACCAGGCTAGTTCAGAGGACTATGTTGCCCCAGTAACTGGGGACAAATGTTAGCGAGAGTCATGGAACCGAACTCTCACTAGACCTGTGTCTCATCTGACACAGGTCTATTGCTCTTTGGTTGCTTTTCCATCTATTTTTCTTGTTCTTTCACCCTCTGTTTTTATATTGTATATTTTATTTGATGAGTGAGCTACTGTACCCAAAACAATTTCCCTTGTGGATCAATAAAGTTTGTCTAAGTCTAAAACTAGCCCGGCCTATCGAAATTAGCTGGGCTTTGCGTTTAGCCGCGTTGATGGAACACCCCTCTGGTTTAGTCCTGGTTTAACCTTGGTTTAGTCCTGGTTTAACCCTGGTTTAGTCCTGGTTTAGTCCTGGTTTAATAATAATAATAATAGATTTTATTTATAAAGCACTTTACATTGAAAAACAATCTCAAAGTGCTACAGAGCATTTAAAAACAGGGTAAAAACATAGACAGAATACAAGCATTGCAAGATAAAAACACAACATATTATGGGGCCAATTAGCCATAGGCTCTTGTGAACAAGTGAGTCTTTAGTGCACTTTTAAAAGCATCCACCGACTGTGGGGCCCTAAGGTGGTCTTTAGCCGTGTCCTGGGTGGAATCAGACAGTGCTGCTGGCCTGACCGGGTCCTGGTAGAGGTCTGAGGTGTGAGTAGTTCGGTGAGGTAGGTGGGGGCCGCACCGTGCAGACAGTGATGGGTGTGCAGGAGGATCTTGTATTCAATACGGAGGTGAACGGGAAGCCAGTGCAGGGTGTGAAGGATGGGAGTGATGTGCTCATGTTAGGTCCCCCCAGGGCTACACACTCGGTGCGTTCAGTGAGGTAGGAGTGAAACCAGTGGAGGACAGTGCCAGAGAGACTGATGTAATGTTGAAGACGGTGGAGGAGGATGTGGTGGTCGACTGTGTCAAACGCAGCAGAGAGGTCGAGAAGGATGAGAAGGGATGTGAAACCGGAGTCTGAGGCCATCATGAGGTCATTGGTGACTCTCATGAGGGCTGTCTCAGTGCTATGGGATGGACGAAAACCAGACTGGAATTTTTCGTAAAGGCTGAATGATTTGAGGTGGTTGTGAAGACGAGCAGAAACAGTTTTTTCTAGGATTTTGGAGATGAATGGCATAGCCCTAGTTTAGTCCTGGTTTAGTCCTGGTTTAGTCCTGGTTTAGCCCTAGTTTAGTCCTGGTTTAGTCCTGGTTTAGCCCTGGTTTAGTCCTGGTTTAGTCCTGTACACACACGTACACACATGTATACACATGTACACACGCTAATGTTGACACAAAGCTGCTGCTTTCACCTAAAATCTCCATTTGATGCAGAAATAATATGATAATAATATGACTCACCCCATGTTGCAGTGTTGTCCGATAATTTGCGTATCTTCACGTGTCTGCGAGTATATCCACGGACTTTCGGAGCTAAATTTGCTGACCGCACTCTATACATGAGCTCCGGAGAAACGGATGTGTCCCGAACCTGTCCCGAACATGTCCTGTGTCCAAGTAGAAGATAAAAGTCCATTTTCATGTTCTTATCCTCCTCCTCCTTATCCTTAATGCTGCGTACATATTCACGAGCTCCTCACAGGCGAAAACACATCAGCACTACTCGGAACATGATTGGCAGGAGCACGAAATTATGGCGATTTAGGCCCGCCTCCTTTCTTTCTGAAAAACAAGCCAATTTGAAATAAAAAAAGTATGTTTTTAACATCACTAATGCTGTTATCTGAAACATGGAGAGGCTTCTTCATGATCTCAACTAGCACATTCTCCAAAAAAACGAAAATCACAAATTTAAAAAAACAAAACAAAAAACAAACAAACTATAAACTTAATTTTCTCAGTTTCGCAAATGCCGAGTTGAAGCGTTTTTTCACGTGGTGGGTCACATTTGTACTGATTTGTGCCTGGTTTGGTTGTGGTCTGTGGAGTGTCCACTTGGGGGTGCTCCTCCCTCCCATATTGTGTCAGCAGTAGGGATGGGCGATACCAGTTATTTTTGTTTCGATATGATACCAAGTAATACCAGGGTTAGAATCGCGATATCAATACAGATACCAATACTTTCATACATTTTTTAATACTACAGAAAAACACTAACCTGCCTCTAACTAGATACCTTGGCTTCACAAAGCTCCACCAGGGGCTTAGCTCCACACATTCTAACACCAGATATCTGAAAAAAAAATCTGAATGAATGAAATGAAAATGGCAATGCAGACATCAAATGTGACCACTAGACTTTTGTTTGTGCTGCTTGTATTGTATGTTGTATTTTTATGTATTTGCCTGCCGAGGGACTACGGATGAAAACTAGCTTTGTAGCTAAAATTCGGCATATTTACATTTGTTTTATACTTATGTTCATTAATGTGCATTGTCCCTATCAAATAAATAAATAAAATAAATAAATCTATTGTAAGTTGGGCACTTGCAGCTTATGAAAAAAGACAACACATGAAGTATCACTATTGTCACTCTCACATACATACATTCTCCTTTCACATACACCACTCTTAGTCTTCTACATGGTTGATGGTTCCCTGGATTCTCCCTCTCTCAAACGCCTCGGCAGCTGACCTCTGTCGTACTGCTGTTGCTGCTGTGCTGGAGGGAGCTGCCTGACTAGCCTCCTGTCGTCGTTTGGTCAGTAGCATTTCGTCATGCTGAGGTTTATGATTTATGATCAAGTGTTTATTTAAATTTGTGGTATTGCCACAATATCGGATCATTTTTGGCACACACTGCACTTCGCAACATTGTCGTCCACGGTGTGGAAGTAACTCCACACCACACTTCACTTGCGGTCTCCCACAGCCCTGCGCCGCTTTGACTGAAATCTCACAGCAGTGAGTCTATGGCGGGATGACGTACTACCCCACGTTTGGTGAAAACGCCGAAGGAAAAGTAGTGCCTGACAACTGGCAATGGTTGAATAATGAACAAAACACATATGAATTTGAACGAAATAAACTGAAAGTTAAGTCAGTAAGAAAACATGACTTGGTATCGATATTTTAATACCAGGATTGATGCATATTCAATACCCCATCAGGATCGATATATTGATACTTTGGTATCGATCCGCCCATCACTAGCCAGCAGTTTCTGGAGAAGAACATGGTTCCTGCAATTGTAGTTTTTTACCTGTCGATTGTCATTGTTTACAGGAGTGTGCATTTATGACAGCAGTAAGTTTATGCCTGTAATGTTATATGTGTTTTTTATGTTTCTGGTTTCACCTTTGATTCTTCTTAGCCTGTGGTCTGCATAGCTAGCATGAGCTAAGCTAATTCTCATTCCTATGCGGTTGTGTAGGCTATAGTATCTTAGTTTATTGTTCCTGTTAAATGGTCTAAGGTATGTCATGTTAAAGGGGGACTGAGTAATGTATGTTGGTATAGCGTTATATGTTTCCTATATCTATTATGGACAATTAGTGACTGGATGTTTATTTCTGTTTATTTCCAGAGACCACACACACACACACACACACACACACACACACACACACACACACACACACACACACACACACACACACACACACACCAACACCCCGCCTATGTTCAGCCCCCAGCAATCTGTACCTGTGTGTTACCCCTAATGTTCAATACAAAATCCTAAACATCAGCTTTTGTCTCCTCATTGTCTCCTCCTGTCTGCATTCATCTGGGCCTTAAGAGGTGTTCTGGCCGAAACCTCAGATTAGTGACAGCTTTAAACCTGAACCAGTGCACACAGTCTGATCCAGTGAAGTTTCCTAACCAACAAATAAGCCTACTCTTGGTTTTGCAAAACTTGACCTTGATTTTTTTCTTGTTTCCCTTCCTTCCATGGAGCTAACGCTGCTATCCTGCCATGAGCTCCTGTCACATCACAACTGATGTGCTTCAAGTAGACAAAGGTTAAAAAAAAAAAAAGTTAAAATTTACATTTTGTGGTGGGTGGTGGAAATGACAGTGATTCTTTTTATGGAAAAATAAATAAAATACAAATATATTTCAAGCACATGATATTTTTTATTACAATAAGGAATTTCTGTGCCATTTGTCAATGAAGTTACTGTTGAATCAAATTTAATTTCAGTCTCATGAGGGACTGAGAGTCCAAAACCTGGACAAGGGACAAAGGACATACAGCAAAAACACTCAATATAAAACCATATTATTTTATATAATAAAAATTGTAATTTATCTGTCATAATTTTTTTTGTAAGTTCATCTTTGTGTCTAGCAAGTGCCGCATGAATAAAAAATGACAAATGTGTTTTTGTTTTTCTTATTTCTACCTGGGACACAAATTCTTAAATAGCTGGAGAATCACCCAAAGACAGACTAACAATAAATGCTTACTCAAACATGTGTGAATGAAACAAAACACATAAGCTCATAAAAGTCCATTCCATTTTGTGTAATACAGGGGCCCATATTATACTATTTTCTGATCTATTTTATTATGTTGTTTCCTCGTCATAAACATACATCTGGGGTTGTGTTTTGTTTCTTTCACACATGCTTAACACATAAATCCTGCATATTTAAGGTGAGTTCTTCTCTCAAACAGAAAACACTCTACCCCACTGTGTTTTTAAAGTCAAAACATCTTCATTAGAATCATTTGTTTGATTTCAGAGAGTTGCCAATTTCTGCTGAAATAAATGTAAAAGGTAGCTGAAAACTTGAAAGCTACCACTTCATGACATCGTGAGGTGGAATAGAGCATTTTGTGTTTTAGGGATTTGTAATGCAAGGTTACTCAAAGGTAAATGAAACAAAACACAACTTGAGGCATGTTTTTTGATGAGGTGTGGGAAGAAACTCTTACGACCTCGTCCAGAAATGCAGGAAGCTGAGAAGGTTCACTTAGGCACTTTAATGTTGAGCAGAGTATACAGGCATGATCAGTACAGATGTCCTGTCGTCTCCCTGTCTGAGGTACAGAACTGTAGAGTATTTATCCTCCAGACTAGTGGATCAATAACTCACTATCAGGATGCATCGTCATCTGGACTTTAGACGGCAACGTGTCACAGTGGTACATAACATGATCAAAACACAGGCAAAGTCCAGTTTAACAACACCACGTCTTCTAAGTCTACTGACTCAGCATAAAAAAGCAATTTAATCACTCATGGTCATAAACGACATCAGGCATATCAGTGACCTTTGATGAGTTAAACAAACAAAGATTATTTTCCTCACAGAGGTAACAACATTCTAACATGGCTAAAAGCTCACAAGAGTAATTTTGTGATATAGGCCCTTTAAGAATTAGGAAATGAACGAAAAGACTTTACACAATAATAATATGCAGGCACAAAGTAAAAAAAAATACAGTTGTGTTCCTGAGCACACTGCTTGTAGATGTGGTGATATTGGAGACCTTACTTGTGCAGATTGGCCTCCCCGTTTTGTCAGGTAGCACCAGGGCAGCTGTGACCACCATGAGATTGCTATGTTTGTTAGTCACTAATATTAATAAAATATACTGGTGGGACAGCTCAAAGCAGCATACAGAGAGGTGGGTAGTACTCAGTTAAATTTATTATTATTATTTATTGTTGTTGTCGTTTTCGGAGTACTTCTCTAGCAGTATGCTTGTGTTCCTGTTTGAGGAATTTTTTTTCTGAAGTAACAGTACTCTTACTTGAGTAAAAGTTTTGGTTCCTCTTTCCACTGTGAGTAAGTCTACAAGTGACAACATCTTTATGTGACAATATTAAATGATTTTAACATATGTAATTAGCACTGATCTTTATAGATCAGTGATCAGTGATCAGTGAGATAATATTTTTTGTGTCTATTCTTTGAAAATACCAGATTTTTTGCTGTATTTAATGTTTCGTCCATGTTTCTTACATGCTTCACAGCTAGAAGGTTCCGGGTTCGATCCCCGGGTCGCCCAGGCCTTTCTGTGTGTGTTCTGTGTGGAGTTTGCATGTTCTCCCCGTGTCTGGGTGGGTTTTCCTCTGGGCACTCCGGTTTCTTCTTCTTCTTCTTTATCAAACGTTTTATTACAACATTTTTGCCACACTCATTCTCGAGCAAAGTACAAAACTGGAAAAAGTAAATTTGTTTTTATTATAAGATTTTAAAAGTGACAACAAACATTAAAAAAGTTTACATTGTGAAGTATGAAATAAATTGGTTTAGAAAAAAAAAAGAATTCTTCATGAATGAAAAACAACAGAAACAGCAGAAACACCTGCTATAGTCAGGACAGTCTTGTGTGACGTTACCAAGTACCTCCCTGAAAGTGTGGATACCTGTTAGACAAATCCCACTGTTCCTTATTTCCCCAGACCCTGCACCTCCTCCTACCTCACTTTCTTCTTTAGTCCTGCAGTGGTTCCAGTGGCTCCAGTGGCTCCAGTGGCTCCAGTGATTGCAGTGGCTAAGGTGCACACAGCAGTGACTGTGCTTTTGGTCGATGTCATCAGTGTCTCCACTTCACTCATGAAATTCACAGCATCGCGGATCATCTCTGTGGGTGAGTCCCACCTGTCAGATGCCCAGGCCCCGCCCACTGCCCCTGTGACCCCTCCTACCCCTGCACCTATCACCCCTGCACCCAGACACAGCCACAGGCCTGGAGAGCATTTCATTACAACAGTCACCATCACTCCCACTCCCAGAAAAGCCCCCAGCACGGCCCCAAACAATGCACCCTGCATGTTTTTCATGAGTTTGCCGTACACCACATCTTTGGCTTTTTGTTGAATGTCCCCTGGGGTCAAGTTGCTTGAAGTGGAAATATTCTTCATCTCCTGTTGTATTTCATTATGAATCATTGTCAGGAATTCATTGGTGTAGCATCTCCCTCCATTCTTCTGAACACTTTCATCAATAGTCTTGAGCAGCTCTCTGACCTGGTGCTTGTTGTTCCTGTATGAATCCTGGCTCTTGTTCCAGTATTTATTATCAAACACATGGCAGCGACCTCCACATTTCTGAATCAGGGTTCTCAGGGCTTCATTTTCTATGGCCCATTCCTTTATCCTAACCCCCTCTTTTAGCTGGTCACCATGAGTGAAGACCACTGTGGTGTATTTGAGAGCCTCCTCAGAGAAGTACTTGAGGAAGAGATTCACCACAGCCTGCTCCTGTTTGGTGAACTTGTCCACTTTGAGCACCAGCAGAAAGGCGTGAGGTCCAGGGGCACACTCCCCTATACACCTCAGCAGCTCAGGGCTCAGATCACTGCTGCTTGGGTTGGTGTCAAAGACTCCAGGAGTGTCCACCAGTGTGATGGTTTTGTTGTAGATGTTTCTTGTTTCTGATTTACAGGCCGGTGTCTCAGAGCTTGATTTATGTGAAACTGTGAACAAGTCTTGAACCCCAAGAATTGTGTTGGCCAGGCTGCTTTTTCCTGTTCCTGTTTTTCCCAGAAGGACAATCCTCCTGCCCTCACCTTCAAGAAGAAAAGTAGAGTACAGGTCCAAGTTAGACATTTCAATATGTAAGGGTCAAGTTAGCTCTTATATACTGTACATTGGCATATGGTACATGGCATTTGGTGTTGCAACTCCCACAATGTCCAGCAGATGGCAGCAGCTGGTCAGAATATAAAATGGCGAAAGGTCCCTAAACTAAGTCAAACAGTATCATCCTACATTCGTAACTGTGTGCATTGTCAGAGACTACGGAGACCTGTGGAAGGACAAAAAATGAGTGATCTCCCGACTGAAAGAGTTAATCACCTTTACCTAAATGTGCACCCTGGTTTACTAAAACTCGTCTATCTAAAACATGCTCTTGTTTAAATTTACTCAAAATGTGTACACGAGATGTATAAAATGTGTGCTTGTTTTGAAATCGTGGCCACACTTTAGTAAATTATGCTCACGAGGTTTATAACGTGGACACGACTCAATTTTAGCGAGCACAGTTTTAGTAAAATGACTCCACGATTTAGGTAAATGAACGCATGCTCTATTTACACGGACGCACGACTTAATAAAACGAGGACACGATTTCAAAGTGAGCGCACGTTTATTGACACCTCCCAAAAAAGATTTTCTGTGAGCTCTTATGGGCTCCATACTTCCTTGCTGAAAAACAGTGTAATTTTGTTCTTAACACACCTCATGCTAGTCATGCAGGTGGAGTATGGGAACAGCAAATACTCTGAGGAACGTTCTCAATGCCACATTAGCTCTCGCAAAAGGATGGGTCACCGACTCATTCCTCAGAACCTTTTTGCACGAAGCAGCTGCAATAGTAAACAGCCGCCACTGACAACGGACAATCTCAACGATCCAAACAGCTTGGAACCACTTACCCCAAATCACCTCGTCACTATCAAAACCACAACAGCATAGGCTCCTCCACGACATTTCGTTAAAGATGACTTGTATGCGCAAAAGCGCTGGCGTCAAGTACAGTATCTAGTGGAATGATTTTGGAGCAGATGGAAGAAGGAGTATCTTCACAACATCATGGTCCAGCAACGATGGCACATGCCTAAAAGAAATATGCAGAAAGGTGACATAGTGATGGACAAGGATGAAACTCAACCACGTGCCCAATGGAGACTTGGTAGAGTCTTGGAAAAGATTCAGATGGACTTGTGAGAAAGGTTAAAATTGCCTTTGCAGATAGAAATCTCAGCAATAAGGGTGAACGTTTGCATAAAATGTCTATAGTGGAACGCCCAGTTCATTATTTCTGCTGTTAGAAGGTTAAGAAAAGTAATGGTACACAAGCTAAAATGCACAGAAATTTTTACATGTTTTTTACATGTTGAAATTTTTACATGTTTACTAAGTTGTTATTGTTGGTAAATTTGAGAAATTATTTGTGTTTTATTTTGTATATGAACAGCAAATAATTTGGTGTGAGTATAAGGGTCAAGTAAGCTCAAGTATGGCAACAGTCGATAGAGGAACAGCTTTGTTTTGTTTGTAAATGAATATTGGAGCTAAATTAATGTTAAAATACTGATAACGGTTGGTCAATGTATTGAGCTGGAAATGTGGTGTTCATATGTTAATTTCTGTTATTTTATTCTTGTCTAGCTCTTACTTTGGTTATGTGACAAGGCATGGAAAATTAAAAGTCATTTAACCATCAGTTCTAGCCTTCTAAATTCAATTGGATGCAACAGAATATTTTCATCAGAATAATGTTCATTGGACTGTTGAGGCCATGTGGTATCAGTGCAGTGTGTAGTTATCAACATGCACAATTTAGTTATTTGGTGAATATAATCAGATTAAATTATACAACAAATTGAAAAAAATGAATCATTACATGGTGCACCTAAAGGTCCTATATTGACTCATGAGAGCTTTCAGTCGTGACTGTGGTCATCTCCTCAAAAACAGACCTGGAGTTGTTTCATTCACAGTTGTTTGATCAACACTTTATTATTAGTCTGTCTACAAATCCAAAGCTCAAAATGCTGTTCCACCTTGTGATGTCATGAAGTGTCTTCGGTCTGAGAGAAGAACTCAGCTTAAATATGCAGAATTTGCGAGTTAAACATGTGTGAATGAAACAAAAGACAACGCTGGATATGCTTTTGATGAGGAAACATAATATAGATTAAAAAAAAAAAAAAAAACTTGATCCAAGTTACACTGTCAACATGAGTGACAGATTTATTGAACAAAGCAATACTAATCATATTGTTAATACTTAAACTGCCCAATGATTCACAAAGTTGAAATGTTCTTTATTTCGCACATAAAGGGTGTGGGTCAGAAAAAGAGATCTGGTGCAGTTTTAGATAATATCTAAAATATCTAGATAATATCTAAAACTGCAAAACTTAAACTTGTATCTACTGACAAAGTACAAGCAGTGACTCAAAACTGGAGCTTACCTTCCATCGTGCTCTGCTGTTGTGCTCTCAAACCTCTAGCTTCAGAAAATAAACTGCACCGTGGCACAACTTTAGTTCCACGTTTAAAGCTGACAAAACAGGAACACGCCTATTGGTCAACAAGATTAACCCATTAATGCCCGCATTTTTCCCCAAAGATGAAATTATGAAATGTACAGTATGTGCCATTTGTAGTACTTTTGCATGATCAAGTATTGTTTTCTTTGAAAAATGTTTAAAAATGTTTAAAATGCATGGAAATGTTTGTTTTATGGTCAGTCACAATTGTAACCGGTGGGCTAATACCTTGTATGAATTAACAACATATTGATCACTGAGAAAGTATACACATTTATTTTAATGACATTTTAACATAAAAAGTAAATAATTTTCAGTTTAACAAATTTTGCAGTTCATACAATACAGCGCAATTATTCCTCAAAATGAGGAAAATGCTGATCTCACTTATATATGAGGGGCAGATGGGGTATGATCATTTCTGAGAGAACCTTAGATGTTCTTCAGACTTGTTCTAATAGTAACTAGACATCTTTGGGTGTTCCTCAGACGTGAACTGTAGCAGCTATGGGACCTTGGTTGTTCTTTTGACTTGTCCTAAAAGTAGCTAAAGAACTATAGATGTTCTTCAGATTTCTCTCTATTTCTTCTGGAGGTCTTTGGATGTTCCTCAGACTTATTTCTATTGCAGCTTGAGGACTTCAGACATGAATATTTCTCAGGCTTGTCCTAATAGCAGGTAGAAGAACTTGAATGTTCCTTAATAGTAACTAAATGATCCTAGATGTTCTTCAGACATGTCCATCGTGCAGCTAGAAGACACTGGATGTTATTCAGATTTCTCTCCATTGCTTTAAAAAAATAATTATTATTTATTGTGTTTTTTAAATGTGTTTTTATATGTTTGATGAATGCTGAATGCTGTGCCCTGTCAAATAAAAACTTCTGTCACCTGCTGGGACAGACAATAAAGCTTATCTATCTATTCGGCTGTGTCAGCTATTGCTTTATTGCTTTATCTTTTAGGTGGACAAAGTACCAGGTTAATTATTATTAGACATTCTGTATGAGGCAGGTCAATGCAAATTATTATAGTATTTATCATAATAAATCCAATCTACAATCATTGATGCTGATTAAAATATGTAAACTCAAATAAACTCCCAGTATCTGAATTGTATTGATAAAATATGAATGGATATGCTTTTCAGAATAGATGTGTGTCAGCAACCATTTTTAATGACTGTGTTTATTATATTATTATGATATTACTATTAAGCCCACAGCATGGTGAAAACTATAAGACAAGTACCAACATAGCCATGCCTACTTAAAAATGCCCAATCTTAATCGGAAACAAACAGAGTTCAGGATCAGGGAACCAGGAAGCTCCAGTCAGAGCAATAAAAGCTCCATGGAGACAGACGGCGGATACTCCACCTGTTTATTACTGTGTATTATTATTATTATTATTATTATTATTATTATTATTATTATTATTCAGAAATAACCTGAGCCAAGCAAATGGTCTTTTCAAAGATATTTTTTGGAAACTGAGTGGTTTAGGGATAGCAGAATACATTTGTGTTATGTTCATTTGGAAACTAGGGATGCATCCAATGTTATTGTCATCACGGGAGAATGCAGTTGACTCTTCATACAGAATTTGTTTCACTACATCTTGTTGCTCTTCACTTAAATGACACACATGAACTGGTGGGTGCCACAGCTGGGATGTGGACTCACTGAATGTCTGTTCTTTTTCAACACAGTCAGTTGTACTAGAGTAATTTGTGGCATTGTCTGTTTCTAGAATCTTATCAATGGACTGAATGGCCCCTAGTAATGTCTGCTGGTTTAGACTTTAGATTTATTGTCCCCAAGGGGAAATTAATTTTCACGCACACAGAGTCTGTTTGACACACACAGCAACAACACTACAAACACAAACATACAATAAGCATTACAGCACACTCAGCGGGGCCTGTTGTTAAAAAATGTGACGGCTGAAGGGATCAGGCTACTGCCAAAGCGAGCCCTCCTGCACCTGATCGCCCTGTACCTCCGTCCTGAGGGCAGAGGGGTGAGGTGTTCCTGTAGTAGGTGAGTGGGGTCCTGTTCTATTTAAAATAATGTAATTCTGTGTGTGATTACCAACTGGGATTTCAACATAAGGTCGCTTGCCTTTGTGCACTTCAACCAGTCCATCACCAATGCTTGGTGTAGGGATCAGTAACTTGAAACAAAGCTACAGGGGCATTAAAATCAGTTGACAGCTGACACTTCAGGTAAGTGACTTGACCAGGACGTATGACGGCACCTTGTCGCCCTACTCTGACCGAGCATGTTCAAATCTTGATTCATGAGTCTGAATGAAGTTAACAATGGTTTCAGCCTGATCGGCTTGAATTTGCATGGCATCCTTGAGCAGCCTAGAAATGACTGTGACCACTTCCTTTTCCTCCGCTTGCCCCAGAATGAGCTCTTGAATGACGTTGAAGCCTAAAATGGGATGAAGGAGACCGACCCTGGAATGGGACACAGGAATGGGACTCTGATGGTGAGATCTGGATTATCATTGTCGGGTAGGTTAAACAGCAATTCGATCCAGCCATCATAAGGGACCGACTCACCATTAACTGCAGTCACATTGAGGGGCTTGTCTCACAGCAACTCGCTGAGAGGGCGGACCATTTGTTGGGGCAAAAGTCTTTTTCCAAACGCGATCAACAATGCTGACCTGAGCACCAGTGTCCAAGAGCACAGTCGCTGCATAGCCATTTAAGTTGCACTTGATGAGGCATTTCTGCCCTAGGATTTTTGCTACTCTTTGTGATGCAGACATAGCATCAGCAGAATGGCAAGCAATACTGTCAGCTGAGTGAAAGTAATTTACTTTTAGTTTTGGTTGTGGGTATTCCTGTGACCTTGGTTTGTAGCCTTTGGTTCTTTTCAAACATCCCACTGCACAGTGTCCTTCCTTGCCACAAGTAAAACAATGATTGCAGTTAGTCCTGTGATGTGCAACACAATCCGGGCAACCAAATTTACCCTTTCTCAGCTGCTTGCTGGGCCTATCAGGACAGTAACATGCACAGGGTGAACTGGAAGCATTTGATTTGGGCTTATCTGGCTCTTTTTGCTTTTGGAGAGAGCTTACTACATCAGTCAAGGTTTGGACTTGAGCACTGAGTTTTTGGATGAGCTCATCTTTAGCTTTTGAATCTGGATTGGGCTTTACTTTGGCACCAGCACTGGGTTGAGCCTCATTACTGTGGGCAAAGGCAGTTTTGGGGTGAGTGACATGGCCTAAATGCCTTTTACCTTCACTCTCTTCATTTGTGGTTTTTGTCATTTGCTTTAAGAGCAAATCATCGGTCACTGTGGGATCAGACAGAAAATGTTTTAGCTCTTGTCTAATGTCCTCATGTTTCTCACTTAACCCTTGGTATACTGTGTGCAGGAACATGTTTTGGACAGTTTGGGCTTCATACCTGATATCACAGTCTGATTGTTTTGATTTGAATAGTAGCTTTTGTGTAGCCAGGTGAAGAAAAAACCCACACATTTAACTGTATATACTAAAAGGAAAGAGACTGTTTATTTTATGTATCGTTATTGGTTCACATCGACACATTATTAGTTGTCCTATTGAAATTGAATGCACCACACAGTTCGTGTAGCCCCACGTGGGGGTGCCTAGTCTTGACAGCCAATCGGAGGTTACGCCGGTCCCGTTCAGTCTATTGCCGCGGAAGCAAGTGCAAGCACGTTTTTCTTCTGGTCCCTTTTGCGACTTCAGTCAGGGAAGTGAGGGCAGCCGCGTGTTAGAACGGAGAGCAAAATAGGAGAAAACACAAGAGTTTACCTTGAAAAAAAATCACTAGAAAGAGTCATAGCGCATCCACGGGAGGTTTGGAGCCGTGTGGCAGAGCAGGGGAGGAACGGTTGCGTCGGCTGGCCACTTGCCTTCTGTCTGGAGAGCTGCTGCAGGGTTTTGAAACCGGCGTGTTTCGCCTTGATATACACAGAGCAATGGTGAGAAATGTGCCATTTTAGCTGCTCTGTGTTGCTTCTTTGTTTTTCGTGTGCTGAAAGAGCGCAATCGTGATGTTAATGTTGTGAGTGGACTGAAGTGAATGGTGGTGCAGTGGTTCAGGGCATATCTACAGTGTGGTTGTCGATTTGTGTGTGTGTATTTAAAGGGAAAGTGTTTTATTTTCCTAATGCCAATTTAAAAAGGGAAGAGAGTACTCTCATGTGTTGTGATGAATGTAATGTTTTATTTGCACTATGCAGTTGACTGAATACATTTATGTCACTCAGCTGAATTTAAGGTAACTAGAGGGTAATTTTTGGTGCATTTCTCTTTCATCAATAGGCCTATAGTGTATAGAGTAAATGAAGCACACTTCTGCAATACCTCTAAGTCTTAACTCAGAATGGGTGTTACTGTCATGTTATTTGCACATGGTTCTGTTATGGTTATAATGAGTAATACTTTTTATGTCAGTGGTTATTTACATAAGTATTATTAAGTATTATTGAAGCACTGTTTACTTGAACAGCAAATAAATATGTGAGCACTTCAATACTTAGTTCTCATGCATAATGCACTTAAGATAGAATGTTGTACAACTGAGATTCGAGATTTGAATAGAGATGAAGATTCATGTCAGAACTGATGTAAAGATGTACATGTTTTGACATTAGATACCCTGAATGATGCATCTGAAATTGAGTGGTGTTGAACGTAGACTTTCTGACTCTGTCTGCAGGTCAGGTTTTTTGGTTGAGGACGAATGTGGTCCACGACAAGCTTCTTGCTGAAACCGATGGTGAGCCAAGAACCCTGAGGAAAACCCAGCACAGAGGAGATACCCACTCACACACACATTAAACACCTACATCATAATACGAGGATCCTTAGAATCAGGTTCCCAAGCAGAGGGCGGCACAGTGGCTGAGTGGCTAGCACTCATGCTTCACAGCAAGAAGGTTCCAGGTTCGATCTCTGGCTCGCCCAGGCCTTTCTGTTGTGGAGTTTTATGTTCATTTTGCTTCGCTGTTATGAGTCCTTGGAACAGTTCAGTTGTGCTTTTCTCTCCCAAGTGTGATTGTAGAAAGCTTTTCAACTCCGTGACAAACATCTCATCTTTACTTGTGAGCATTCCTTTGAAGATGCCAGGTTTGATGATTCGTAGGACAGCCTGAATCACTTCGCTCTCAGTATGGTTTTCTTTCAGTCCTCTGTCTATTTGCTTGCTTATGGTGCCATAGCTTATGTCAGAAGCGTTATCACCAATCTGCCCACCCTGAATCTTAAATTCCTTCCTCTGGAGCAAAGGCAGATCTTTCAGAGCAATCATGCTTTCAATGGAATGAGATGGGTATTTGCTCTGGGATTGGTTATCTTCACCTGCAACTGTTGGGTTTGGAGATATATCACTAATTTTGAGCTTTTGAAGAAGTGAGAAGTTTGGCCAACTGTGTCTCAATGGTGTCATTTTGAGAAATCTGATTGCTATCATCTTGGGCATTATCAGTTAGCTGGGCATCAGCAACTGCAGGGGGGAGGTTAAGGGATTCACTCACAGTCTCTACAACATTGCAGGGACCCTCTTTAATCACCTCAATCTTGTCATTAAAGTATAATAGAAATGACACACCCTGATCTTCTGACTCCAACATACTTTGGCGGGACGGTGGCTGAGTGGCTAGCACTCATGCTTCACAGCAAGAAGGTTCCGGTTTCGATCCCCGGGTCGCCCAGGCCTTTCTGTGTGTGTTCTGTGTGGAGTTTGCATGCATGGTCTGGGTTCGATCCCCGGGTCACCCGAGCCTTTCTGTGTGGCGTTTGCATGTTCTCCCCGTGTCTGAGTGGGTTTCCTCCGGGCACTCCGGTTTCCCCCACCAACCCAAAACATGCACCATAGGTAAATCCTCCAGCTTAGGTCCTGACCAAGCCAAAGCAAGAAGATCATGGAGATGGTCCCCGGGCGCAGTAATGTGCTGCTCACTGCTCCTAATAACAGGATGGGTTACATGCAGAACTGGAATTTCCCCACTGCGGGACTAATAAAGGCATAGCTTTCTTTCTTTCACTGTTCATGTAGGTTACAATAAAGTTTGTGTAACCCAGCCGTTTTGGCTATTTCTCCCTGCCTTATATGTTTCCCTTCACTCCACTGCTCATAGTATGTGTGTCTAATCTCGCGAGATTTGGCACGAGATTTGGCGCGAGACTTCCATCTTAGGTTCAATAAAATATGGCGGCGTCCCATTGTTTGGTAGAGCGTGGGTGGGACTGGGGAGAGGATTGGAGCTGCTGCAGATTGTAGATGCCCTACCACAGTGGATTCAACATCCTATTAACTCTTTTTGTGAAAATTAAACCCACCGGGAACTGGCCAGGTTTCCTGATTGCGAGCTACCCATTGGCCTTGGGCCTGAGGAAAAGGATCCAGAAAGAAAATCCACTGCTCCCTTCTGTGCGGTAGGAGGCGCTGTAGCCTGCTCCCCCCACACACAGAAACTGAACACTGTTTCCCAAAGACTCATTCAGTCTTTTGAACTATTGGCTTTTACTCTCCATACGGACTATTGCCCTCTGGGGTAAACACAACGAACTGTGTTGGTTTATCTGGACTACTCGAACACTGGATTTTTTAAATACCTCAATTATTGAACTTTTCTCATCCGTTTATTTACACAATTAACTGGTCCATGAACAAGTGCAGTTCTGTAAATATTGTAAATATTGTAAATACTTGAATACAAATCACTTTTGCACCACATTTCTGGTTTGTGTGTTTTTAACCCTCACACTACCCTCCATGGGTCCACATGACCCAATATTTCAGATAACTGTTGGGTCATGGTCATGTAGACCTACATTGAAAGCAGATGGATATATGTTGGGTCATGTAGACCTACATTGAAAGTGGATAGGCTACATGCCCCTGTTGAGCCACTCATTGGTCTTGTATACAAGGACAGTCTATCTTCAGCCAAAACCGCATACTACTCTGGACTAATTCATTCAAATCAAAATAACACCAGGACCCTGTTCTCAATCCTTAATAACATTACCAAACCCCCCGACTCACTCCCTTACCACTTACAATCCACTGACTTCTGTAACTCACTCATGTCCTTCTTTACATCTAAGATCACTAATATCCACCAACAGCTGATTTCATGCGGAGCTGCAGTTTCTACAGTTTACTTTACCCCTGCTTCATACCCCGGTACCCAATTTTCCAGCTTTACCCTCCCTTCTGTCATGGACATCATTGAAATTATTAAAAAATCCAAATCCTCCACCTGTCCCCTTGACCCACTCCCCACAGCCCTTGTTAAAACCTGCCTCCCTGTACTAGCTCCCCTCATCACCAATATTATCCACTCTTCTCTCACCTCTGGTACTGTCCCCTCATCACTCAAAACTGCCATAGTCACTCCAATTCTTAAAAAACCTGGAATAGACCCCAACGATTTCAATAACCTCCGCCCCATTTACAACTTACCCTTCATCTCCAAAATTCTTGAAAAGACTGTTGCCTCTCAACTTCACACCCACCTCAGCAATAACAATCTGTTTGAACTATTCCAATCAGGCTTTCGACCCCTCCACAGCACAGAAACTGCACTAATAAAAATCAGCAATGACCTCCTTATAGCAGCTGATACTGGTTTACTTTCCATCCTCATCCTCCTTGATCTTACCGCAGCCTTCGACACTATTTCCCACAGCACCCTCCTCCATAGACTATCTTCAATCGGCATTACTGACACCCCCCTCACCTGGTTTACCTCATACCTCACCGACCGCACACAGTATATTCATCTCAAATCACACACATCCAACACCTTTCCTGTCTGCGCGGGGGTGCCCCAGGGCTCTGTCCTGGGGCCCCTCCTCTTTATCATCTACATACTCCCTCTTGGCCATATCTTCCGTAAGCATAACATTCATTTTCATTGCTACGCGGATGACACCCAGCTCTACCTTTCCTCCAAACCCTCCTCATCACTCCCACCATTCTCCCTTACCCTCTGCCTACAGGAAATCAACTCTTGGTTCTCCTCCAACTTCCTAATGCTCAATAGTTCCAAAACAGAAGTCCTCCTAGTAGGCACTCCATCCACACTCTCCAAATCTAACAGTTTCTCCATTACCATTAATAACTCAACTGTCCATCCCTCTCCTCAGGTCAAGAGTCTGGGTGTCATCCTCGACAGCACACTTTCATTTCATTCACACATCAATAATGTCACCCGGTCTGCATACTTCCACTTACGCAACATCTCTCGTCTCCGCCCCTCCCTCACTCCTCACACCACTGCCGTCCTAGTCCACAGCCTTGTCACCTCCCGCATCGATTACTGTAACTCTCTTCTTTTCGGTCTCCCCAACAAATCCCTTCAGAAACTGCAGCTCCTACAGAACTCTGCAGCCCGGATCATCACTCAGACCCCCTCTATCCATCACATCACCCCCGTACTACAACAACTCCACTGGCTCCCCATAAAACAGCGAATTCACTTCAAAATACTCATTACCACATTCAAAGCATTACACAACCTAGCCCCACCATACATATCTGACCTCGTCCACATCACCACTCCATCCTGCACCCTCCGCTCTTCCTCCTCTCTTCAGCTCTTTGTCCCTTCTGCCCGTCTCGTCACCATGGGGAGCAGAGCCTTCAGCCGCTCTGCTCCTCAGCTCTGGAACTCTCTCCCTCCTGACCTCCGGAATATAGACTCTCTCCCACTCTTTAAATCCAGACTCAAAACCCACCTGTTCAGACTGTCCTACCTCTCATAGCCAATCACTCCACTCGGATTTTGTTTTTATCTTGTTTTATATGTTTTATTGTATTGTTTGTTTGTGCTTTTTATTCATTTTAACCTTGTACAGTGTCCTTGGGTGTTCTGAAAGGCGCTTTTAAATAAAATGCATTATTATCGGCAGTGTCGGCACTTTTAAAGGTTTTTAATGACCTATTTTTAATGACTGATGGTGGTGGCTCTGCCATTTTAGTGCTTTTAGACCTGACTGCTGCTTTTGACACAGTCGACCATGCAACTCTTTTAAACCGCCTTGAAGACTGTGTGGGTGTCAGGGGGACTGCCTTAAACTGGTTCAGGTCTTACCTGTCTGGGAGATCCTGCACTGTCAGGCTGGGGGACTCCACCTCGTCTGCTGCTCCTTTGCACTGTGGAGTCCCCCAGGGGTCAATTCTTGGCCCTATTCTTTTTACCCTCTACCTTCTCCCACTCGGTGCAATTTTTAAAAAGCATGGCATTTTATATCATTTTTACGCTGATGACTGCCAGATTTATCTGCCTATTTCTAAGCACGCGAAAGGCCCCCTGACACCCTTGTTGAACTGCCTTGGTGACGTCAAGGCTTGGTTGGCCCAAAATTTTCTCTGTTTGAACGAAGGGAAAACTGAAATTGTGCTCTTTGGGCCCACTGATCCCTCATTGGACTTGGGCCCCTTTAAAGATAATGTTCATCCCTTCGCCACCAACCTTGGCGTCACCATGGACAGTGATTTTAAACTCAGCAAGCAGATCAACACAGTCGTTAAATCAGGCTTTTATCATCTTCGTCTTTTATCCAAAGTTAAACCGTTTTTAAGTTTTAAGCATTTTGAACAAGTCGTTCACGCTTTTATTTCTTCACGTCTGGACTACTGTAATGCTCTTTATACTGGCATATCACAAAATGCTCTGTCACGCCTACAGTTAGTCCAGAACTCCGCGGCACGACTTTTAACAGGAACCAAAAAACGTGAGCACATCACCCCAATTCTTGCGTCTTTGCACTGGCTTCCTGTTAATTTTAGAATTGATTTTAAAATTTTATTGTTTGTTTTTAAAGCTTTGAATGGACTGGCCCCAGATTACATCTCAGACCTCATCCAAATGTACACTCCGGCGCGCGCTTTGAGGTCTGAGGGCCAGCTCCAGCTGGTGGTGCCTAAGACCAGACTTAAATCCAGAGGGGACAGAGCTTTTTCTGTGGTTGGTCCTAAGCTCTGGAACGCCCTGCCCCCTCACGTCCGAGCAGCTCCCTCAGTGGAGTGTTTTAAGTCTCGTCTTAAGACCCACTTTTATTCTCTGGCTTTTAACACCGCGTGAGTTGTGTGGTCCTCTGTTGTCTTTTATTGTATTTTAGGGTTTTTTATTATTTTATTGTTCTTAGAGTATTTATTTATTTATTTTTTAGCGTTTGTATTTTTATTTAGTTATTTATTTTTATTTTTTATTTTTTATTCTATATTGTTTTTATTATTTTATGGTATATTTATTTGTGTGCACACTTGTTTTTGTGATTATTTGTTTATTTTAAATGATGTTTCTGTGCAGCACTTTGGAAACGCTTTTAGTTTATGAAATGTGCTATATAAATAAAGTGGATTGGATTGGATTGGATTATTATTATTATTGTGTACAGCTGTGTACACAGCTGTACTTTCGTGCATGCACTACTGACTACATACAGCAGGGGGCAAAATTTATTTCAGACAAAGTGTTTATTATGATACTCAGGACGGATCTCATCCACCCCCGGGGCCTTGCCACTGAGGAGCTTTCCAACCACCTCAGCCAGGGTGATGAACGAGTCCGCCTCCGAATCTCCAGCCTCTGCTTCCTCCTCCGAAGACGTGACTGCGGGATTGAGGAGATCCTCAAAGTATTCCTTCCACCGTCCGATAACATCCCCAGTCGAGGTCAACAGCTTTCCCTCCGCACTGTAAACAGTGTTGGTGAAGCACTGCTTCCCCCTCCTGAATCCAGTTTGCCAGAATTTCTTTGATAGTCCTCCTCCATGGCCTCTCTGAACTCCTCCCAAACCCGAGTTTTTGCCTCTGCTACCGCAAGCTTGTCCCGCCGGTACCCGTCAGCTGCCTCAGGAGTCCCATGTCCCAACAAGGCCCGATACGACTCCTTCTTCAGCCTGACGGCATCCCTTACTTCCAGTGTCTACCACTGGGTTCGGGGATTGCCACCACGACAGGCACCACAGACCTTACGACCACAGCTACGGGCGGCTGCATTGACAATAGAGGCCGAGAACAAAGCCCACTCAGACTCTATGTCCCCAGCCTCCCCCGGAATTCGGGAGAAGCTCTCCCGGAGGTGTGAGTTGAAGGTGCCCCTGACAGAGGGATCTGCCATACGTTCCCAACAGACCTTCACTACGCGCTTGGGCCTGCCAGATCTCTCCCCTGCCAGCGGACCCAACTCACAACCAGGTGGTGACCAGTTGACAGCTCTGCCCCTCTCTTCACCCGAGTGTCCAAGACATGCGGCCGGAGGTCAGATGACACAAGTAATATCATAATAATATAATAAACACAGTCATTAAAAATGTTTGCTGACACACATCCATTCTGAAAAGCATATATTTTATCCATTCTTATACATTCATATTTCAGGGCTCTCAAGTTTTGAGCGGGGTCATGCGTGAGACTGCGTAATTTTTTTCCGGGGGAGCGGGGCGGGGGGGAGCGGGGGAGTTTTTTTCGCTGAAAACGCGCTGTGCCTGCATAAACTGAGCCACACAGACCGATTTTCTGGGCACAAAAAAAAAAAAAAATCAGCGTGAGAAATGCCATGTGTGGCGTGTGAGCGTGTGAACACGTCGAATTGCGTGTGTCACACTCTCAATGCGTGAGACTTGAGAGCCCTGTATTTTATCAATACAATTCAGATACTAGGAGTTTATTTGAGTTTACACATTTTAATCAGCATCATTGATTGGATTGTAGATTGGATTTAGTATGATAAATACTATAATAATTTACATTGACCTGCATCATACAGAATGTCTAATAATAATTAACCTGGTACTTTGTCCACCTAAAAGATAAAGCAATAAAGCAATAGCTGACACAGCCGAATAGATAGATAAGCTTTATTGTCTGTCCCAGCAGGTGACAGAAGTTTTTATTTGACAGGGCACAGCATTCATCAAACATATAAAAACACATTTAATCCTTGTGTAGTCCTGGTTTAGATCTGGTTTAGTCCTTGTGTAGACCTGGTTTAGTCCTTGCGCAGATCTAGTTTAGTCCTAGTTTGGTCCTTGTGTAGACCTGGTTTAGTCCTAGTTTAGTCCTTGTGCAGACCTGGTTTAGCCCTTGTGTAGTCCTGGTTTAGTCCTGGTTTAGACCTGGTTTAGTCCTTGTGTAGACCTGGTTTAGCCCTTGTGTAGACCTGGTTTAGTGCTGGTTTAGACCTGGTTTAGTCTTTGTGTAGACCTGGTTTAGTTCTTGTGTAGACCTAGTTTAGATCTGGTTTAGTCCTAGTTTAAAAAAACACATCACAATAAATAAATACATTTTTAAAAAAGCAATGGAGATAAATCTGTATAACATCCAGTGTCTTCTAGCTGCACGATGGACATGTCTGAAGAACATCTAGGGTCATTTAGTTACTATTAAGGAACATTCAAGGTCTTCTACCTGCTATTAGGACAAGTCTGAGAAATATTCGAAGACCTCTAAAAGTAATAGAGAGAAATCTGAAGAACATCCAAGGTCATCTAGGACAATAGTGTGCCTGTGTGCTGTATAACTCAAGGAAAGGGGTCAAAGCGAGTGCTACAGGATCAAGGCCTGAAGTTATAAGCAACAATGGAGGAGCACAACAAACGCAAGAAACTGGTCTGGATGGTGAAAAAGAAACAGTTTCGACTCTCAGCAATATTTACAATATTTAAAGAAGTGCACTTGTTCATGGACCAGTTAATTGTGTTAATAAACGGATGAGAAAAGTTCAATAATTGAGGTATTTCAAAAATCCAGCGTTCGAGTAGTCCAGATAAACCAACACAGTTCATTGTGTTTACCCCAGAGGGCAATAGTCCGTATGGAGAGTGAAAGCCAATAATTCAAAAGACTGAATGAGTCTTTGGGAAACAGTGTTCAGTTTTTGTGTGTGGGGGGAGCAGGCAACAGCGCCTCCTACCGCACAGAAGGGAGCAGTGGTTTTTCTTTCTGGGTCCTTTTCCTCAGGCCCAAGGCCTATGGGTAGCTCGCAATCAGGAAACCTGGCCAGTTCCCGGTGGGTTTCATTTTCACAAAAAGAGTTAATAGGATGTTAAATCCACAGTGGTAGGGCATCTACAATCTGCAGCAGCTCCAATTCTCTCCCCAGTCCCACCCACGCTCTACCAAACAATGGGACGCTGCCATATTTGATTGAACCTAAGATGGAAGTCCCGCAAAGTCTCGCGCCAAATCTCGCGCCAAATCCCGCGAG
Source organism: Paratrypauchen microcephalus (assembly GCA_036785185.1). Taxonomy (NCBI): domain Eukaryota; kingdom Metazoa; phylum Chordata; class Actinopteri; order Gobiiformes; family Gobiidae; genus Paratrypauchen; species Paratrypauchen microcephalus. The sequence goes on along the minus strand of JAVJIX010000187.1, from coordinate 1,730,096 downwards.
ATTAGACACACATACTATGAGCAATAGGGAAACATATAAGGCAGGGAGAAATAGCCAAAACGGCTGGGTTACAGCCTCCCCCCTTTAGTTCGTGCACGTCCTCGTTGCATGGTAACTACAGAACTACTTGTGAGCTATATCTGCTGCAGGGGCATGACTTAAAGCTTCAATGTAGGCGTTGGACAGGCCTTGAAACAAGGTTTGGACAACTGAAATCAGCAGCTTACCCAATGGTGAATACTGCAATCCACTTGGTGGTTGACGCTGCCGTGTAGAACGTCTGAGGTCTGCCTCAGCCTCTACTGGAACATTGGGTATAGTGGCTGGACTAAGATTTGCAAGACCCAATGACGACTCAGATTGGTCTGGCTCAGGATCTTCAACCTCAGGCTCCACAGACATCTCAGCATCAGGCAAGTCTACAGGCACATCGGTGAGTATTTCTTCCTCTGCAAGGGGTTCCGGTTCAGGTAAGTAAGCTCTGGAATTTTCCTCCACAGGCTCAACTGCCTCATGGCAAGAAGTTGACGGATCTTCTCAATCAGATGAGGGTAGGGACGCAAGTAAGTGGTCTTCGGGTGGTACTACGGGTGTAGGAGCTGGAACTGATTGTAGAGGAGGATCAGGATTCACAGTGTCACTTGGGGCTGGTGGTGTGGAAAACCCCATAGTGTCACTGGTCTCAAAAAGTGGTTTAGGTCGGCTGGCTCTTTCCACACTGAACTTGACAGGGAGTTGAGTAGGAAGTTCCAGGACAGTTGAGTCAGCATCCTCTTCCTCCAAGGCAGCAGCAAGGTCAGAGTGGTTTTGGGTTTGGCTACGAGTCTTGGGTTTGCGACTGGACTGACTGGGAGAAAACTACAGGGCAGCAGCAGGTCCCGATGGAGTGTGCGAAGTGGTCCATCCCTGGTCTCAGGTTTTACAGTGTAGACAGGGAGGTCGCCTGCACGCTTGATGACCACATACACCTTCTGCTCCCACTTGTCCTCCAGCTTGTGTTTTCCGTGAAGTCGAACGTTGCGGACAAGGACTCGATCTCCATTCTCCAGACTGCAAGGTGTTACTTGCTTATCGAAGTGGCTCTTGTTTTTCTCACCCGACTTGAGTGTATTCTTTGTTGCTAGCTGGTAGCTCTCCTCAAGACAGGATCTGAGGGTCTTGACATACTCTGAATGGGAAATGGATAAAGGTTCTTGAACTGGCAAGCCAAAAGCCAGGTGCACAGGGAGTCAAGGGCATCGGCCAAACAGGAGTTCGTAGGGCGTGAACCTTGTGACCTCGTTTCTTGTACAGTTGTAGACGTGTACAAGGGGTTTAACATACTCCCGCCATTTAGACTTTTGCTTTGCTTCCAGTGTTCCCAGCATGTTTAAGAGGGTTCTATTGAAGCACTCGACTGGATTTCCCCATGGATGATAGGGAGTAGTCTTTTTGGTTCCAGCCACTTCGCAGAGTTCTTTTATTAATTTTGATTCAAAGTCTGGCCCTTGGTCTGAGTGTAAGCGCTCTGGAATGCCGTAGTAGACCATAAAATCATTCCAAAGACACTTGGCAACGGTTTTGGCCTTCTGGTTGCAGGTGGGTATGGCAACAGCAAATTTCGTAAAGTGGTCTGTGAGTACGAGGATGTCTTTGGTGTTAGCACTGTCTGGTTCAAGGGATAGAAAGTCCATACAGAGAAGTTCAAGAGGGCGACTGGTTTTGATGTTCACCAGTGGGGCTGCTTTCTCTGTCAGTGCTTTACGCCTTACACACCGGCCACAGGTTTTCACTGTCCGCTCTACATCTGCTGCCATCTTTGGCCAGAAGAATCTTTGATGTACTAAATCAAGGGTGCGTTCTATACCCATGTGCCCCATGTCATGGTGGAGAGCTTTGTGGACTGCAGGGTGCAGATCTGGAGGAAGGACTAGTTGGAATGTGCGTTGGTCCTCTTCCTGCCTCCTCCTATACATCACTCCATCCTGCAACTCCAGCCGGTTCCACTCTCGCAGAAACAAAGGCAGCTCTAGTAGCTCCTTTCGAGCCATGGGAGGAATCTTTTCTCCTGTTTTGAGCTGGTGTATGACCTCACGGACAGCAGACCGTTCGAACAGCTTGCTTGTTCGGCTTTCAAATCATCATGGAACAGAGATGGTATAACTGGCAGACCGTGGAGGTCCTCCTGGTGGTAACTGTCAGGAATGGCTTGGACAGTGAGAGATAGGGACTCAACCAGGGTAATGGAATGTGGTGGGTCTGGCAGGAGGTGTGTCCTTACCAAACAGCTCTGGCAGATGGCATCCACAATGTTGGGGGAGATCTCTTCAGCGTCGCCTGGCTTACACAGCTGCTTGGTCAGGTGGTGGACCAGTTCCCATTCCTTGCAGGAATCTCTTCTGGTGCTTCCTCATGTGAGCGCCTCGACAGAGCGTCAGCGTCGTGGTCGTGTCTGCTAGCAAGGTACTGCATTTTAAGTGAGTAGGTGGAAAGTGTGGCTAACCATCTGTGGCTGGTGGCATCAAGCTTTGCTGACGTCAGGATGTACATAAAAGGGTTACTCTCTGTAACAACAGTAAATTTGATACCATAGAGGTAATCATGCAGCTTCTCGTTACACTCCACTTCAAAGCCAGGAACTCGAGCTTGTGAGCCGGGTATCTCGACTCACTCTGGGAAAGGAATCGACTTGCATAGGCGATTACTCAAAGCTTGTCTTCCTGCTCTTGATATAACACAGCTCCTAATCCAGTTGTGCTTGCATCTGTGTGGAGGATGTAAGGCAATTTTGGATTTGCGAATTCAAGCACAGGAGCAGAGGTCAACTTCTTGATCACTGCGTCGAAGGCAATCTGGCAGTCAGCAGTCCACCTTTCACCAAAGGACTGCTTGGGGTCAAAGTACTTCTCAGCAGGACCCTTGGGTTTAGCGGACCGATGGACAGGTGCATAGCCACGTGTGAGGACATTTAGCGGCTTCACGAGGATGGCATAGTCTTTAATGAACCTCCTATAATAACCGGCAAACCCTAAGAAAGATCTCAACTCCTTGAGGTTTCGGGGAACTGGCCAGGATTTTAAAGTGGAGATCTTCTCTGGATCAGTTTCAACACCTTTTTCAGACACGACGTGGCCCAAGTACCGAACTCTTTTAATCTGGACAGTACTCGTAGTAACCGTCTTTCGTGTTCTTCAAGGGTAGCAGAGAAGATGATAAACACCAGTACTTCATTGACATGTAAATCTCCCATGCATTTCTCCATTAACCCCTGAAAGGTACTCGGGGCATTGGTTACCCCCTGAGGCATCCGATTCCATTCCCAGAATCCCAATGGTGTGACAAATGCAGTTTTTGGCTTATCCTCTTCCCTCATCTCTATCTGGTAATATCCAGATTTCAAGTCCAAGACTGTAAACCATTTGGATCCGGTTAAGGCCCAAAATGATTCCTCCAGGTTTGGGAGGGCATAGGCATCTTTAACCGTTTGGAGACTCAACTTTCGGTAGTCGATGCACAACCTTACCTCACCATTCCGCTTCCGGACAACCACGTTGGGGGAGGAGAAAGGTGACTCGGACTCCCTAATGACTCCAGCTTCAAGCAGGACCCGCAGATGTTCAAGGTCTTGCAGATTAATTGGACGTGCTCGGTGCTTGAATGGTGTCTCATTGTTGAGCTTGATGTGATGTTTTACTCTGTCTGTACAGCCAAAATCCATGTCGTGATGGGAGAAAACTTCGGCCATATTGTTGAGCTTGGTTGTTATGCGCTCTTCCCACTCGGGAGGAATGGGTGAGTCTCCAAAGTTAAACTCCAAGTTGGGTTCTTTATTGTCTTTGGCTGTGGAGGCGGTGGCTTGCTGTGACAAAATGATTGGTGTTTCTCCATTGTCAGCGATGATAGTGAGAGGTGGAATCAGGGTGTCTTGACCAGATTCATTCTTGATAATTACAGGAACTTTGTGTGGTGAATGGCGAGGTGAAGTGATCAGGCAACTTTGCAGACACAGGCCCCCGGACAGAGGTGATGTCGGGTGGTCGATGATAGCCCACTGCTGAACTCCAGTTGGATTCTCAACTCTGGCAGAGCCCTCCAAGACGATAGTTCGGCCAGCGGGTACTAGGACTGCTGTTTGGCTCATTAGTTGCACAACCCCTGCACTTCCCACCTGACTCTGCCTGTAGCAAAGCTCTAAAAGTTTCAACACTGCTCAATAGCCATGTGCACTGGGCTGGAAAGTCGTGAACTCACTGCTGATGTACTGAGCATACAGGATCTCCAGTGTGTTCATCCCAATGAGCACAGGTGATGGACTCTCTGGACGGACATCTGGGACTACCAAAGCAAGTGTTGGTAGTCTTTAGGGAAGGTCACGGTAGTTTCAACATAGCCCAAATATGGCACAGATTGTCCTGCAGCACCTTCTACTTTGAGCAGGTTGTTTAACGGCTTTACAGGTTGATTGACAAGATGTTTGTTATAGAAGGAAATAGGAATAGTGGTCACCTGTGAGCCTGCCAGCAATGTTCACAATGGCTGAACATTTTGAACCAATAAGTCCTTTTGGCAGACGGACTGAAGTGTTCTTTTCTGTGGACTGCTCTGCACACTGAGCCACTTTGTCTCTTTCTTGGGACGGGTTTGGTCCCTGGCCCCTGTTTGTCTCACAACACTGTGGGATCTCATATTTAATTTACATGTGTACTTATATATGAAAACTGTGATCTGCATACTTATCTCTGTATACTTATAACCTCCACCTGGTTCTTCTGTGTTTTAACCCTGTGTCCTGTGAACAGCTAAGCGTAACTCGATACTTACATAGACTATCCTGGGCTGGGTTGACATCACCTGCTCCCTATCCATCAATATTTTGGCTGACTATTGGGAAAACTGGTCTTCTTAGCTAAAGCTGGGGAGTTCTTTACATGGTCTGCATAGCTAAGCTATTCTCCTATAGGTTAGCTATTACTGATTAAAGACACCTTGTGGTCATTTGTGTGTGTGGGGGTGTGTGTGATCCGACCCCACTGGGGAGGTCCCTCTTCACGTCTCTCTGCTAAAGCTTCAACATGGATGGTGAAGATGCCCGATGTCACCATTTTGTTTATATTCTGCTATTTTTACATTAAAATGCTTGCCTGGAAGAATCCATGACTCATCGCTGTACCAGCGAGTGAGTCTGGTAACGCTTGGTCCAAAATGCGCTGCGGTTGCGCGTAGACAGACAGCTAAGTGAACCAATCAGAGATTGCGCCATCTTGATTCAAAACTGAGGCGGAACTTCCGCTGCCTAAGAGTGACTTTGCGGGCAAAGGCGGGTGCACTGACGTCACCATCTTTGAACGAATCAGAATTGCGGAGTCCGTTGTTAACCGGAGGAGCGAGGGTGGATGGAGGGTGTCCAAATGGTATCGCGGTGTATAGGAAATACAGAGAGATATCATTTGGCTGGCCAGGTAATTAAAATGCTGAATAACCTCAATTTCGACTAATGCCTTCCTTCAGACCGCCTTCTGACCCAATTTTCTAAAACTGACAACACGCACCGGGCGTAGTTTAATGGGGTTTGACGATAGGGGTTTTGCTGCTTTTGGGCAAACTGTTTCTTCTTCTTGGCAACCAGTGTTGGATTTGTCTCGTTTTCACTGTGGTCTTATATGGCTGTCTTCACCACATCTGAAGCAGTAACCTGGTTTAGGCTGAGATGTGGCTCTGCGGGAGGACTGTGCAGTGGATTTTTCGGGTTTGCAAGGGCGCTGGCTAAAGGTCTGGGACTTGTGGAGTGAGGTGTGAGGCAGGTGGGCGGTCAGCGTTGCTAGTTGACGCTGAACATCAGCTAGCTGTTGGGCCAGTTGCTGCGTGATGCTGGTCAGAGCGGCCACAGCTCCTTTCTCCTCGCAGTCCGTGTGAGCAAACTGCGCATGGGTGGTAGCCTTCTGCTTAGTGGACCCCAGGTGCTGTTTCATGCAGAGGGCTTTTGCAGCTTCCTGGTCCTCTTCGGTGCGCAGAAGGAGCAGCAGTTTGGCAAAGGTAGGTGGCCGTGCCTTTTTCTGTTTCAACTGGAGCTCTGCAATTAAGTGGTCATCCCAGCATCCGCGACAGAACTGGTTCAGTAGATGGCGGTTGATGTCAGCTTCTGCCACCCCTCCTCTTTTCACAGCAGAATCCAGCACGACTTGCAGCCATTGAAGGTAGGCCGATGTTTTTTCTCCGTTGTTTTGGAAGGTGTCCATAAATTTTGCAAACAGTTCGTCACCATTCTGCACTGTTGCATATGCGGAATCATTTGTCTCTAAGTACACAGCGGGCAATGTCTCAGGACTCAGATGCTTGACGATGTCGGCAGCTGGAGGCAAAAGACTGTCTACTATTTTCCTTGAGCGCTGGAGGTCAGACATGGATGGATCCTTCATTAATAAATCCGCTCCAGATCTCCAGGTTTCAAAATCCGCTTCATGGTTTGGTCTGGGCACACGTCCGGAAAACATGCGAAGTCGTTGATGGTGTGTGTTAAAGTCCTCACTTTTTACTATGTGCTCCACGACGTAGCGCTGGACCTCGGGTGGATGGAGATCCAGGTGACACATAAACGGTCGTGGCTGTGGCTGGGATGTGGGACTTTGTGGCTGACGTGGGTTCCTGCTTGGGATGGGCACGGCTGCGGCTGGACCTGGAACTCTGGTGGCTGGCGGAGGGACAGATGGATGGCTAACCAAAGGCGCTGGTGGGGTAGCGACCTCAGCGTCTGTGGGTTGCTCTTTCACCTGGGAAGCGGGTTTGAGTGCAGTGATGGAAAGACCAATCTGAGTAATCATGGCTGTCAATACTTCCCCATAATCCATGCCAGTCAACTTGGCTAAGTCCTGCAAATCAGACAGATAAGACGTGGTTTTGCTCTTCAAGACATGCGCGGTACAGACAGTGGGTAAGTTGGAAATATAAAAAGACAAAGTACGATCCTCGGATACCAGTGTGTAAGGTAACTTGGGACGCAATGCTTCTAAAGCGGTACCAGAACAAAATTCAACAACGAGCGACTCATCAAATTCGGAATCCAGTTCAAAAATTATGTCGGATTTATTTATAGTACAGTACCGTTTTAAAAAATCAAACAGTTCATCATTACTGTCAGTTACTGATATGCCCAGCATTTGGAATTTTGACACCATGCTTCAAAAACACATCCATTGTGGATTAAAATGGCCAAATAAATCAAAAATGTGGATTAAACACAACCACCTAATCCTCCTGGCTAGCTCGCCAAAATCATGTAGCATATGTGATGCAGATGCTGTGGTAAATTGGGGTAAAAATATTATTGGGCTAGTTTACAGAAGTTCCAAGTTTGGCTCAGGGAGGATTCAGGTTGCATTTAAAAACACACAAACCAGAAATGTGGTGCAAAAGTGATTTGTATTCAAGTATTTACAATATTTACAATATTTACAGAAGTGCACTTGTTCATGGACCAGTTAATTGTGTTAATAAACGGATGAGAAAAGTTCAATAATTGAGGTATTTCAAAAATCCAGTGTTCGAGTAGTCCAGATAAACCAACACAGTTCGTTGTGTTTACCCCAGAGGGCAATAGTCCGTATGGAGAGTAAAAGCCATTAGTTCAAAAGACTGAATGAGTCTTTGGGAAACAGTGTTCAGTTTTTGTGTGTGGGGGGAGCAGGCTACAGCGCCTCCTACCGCACAGAAGGGAGCAGTGGATTTTCTTTCTGGATCCTTTTCCTCAGGCCCAAGGACAATGGGTAGCTCGCAATCAGGAAACCTGGCCAGTTCCCGGTGGGTTTAATTTTCACAAAAAGAGTTAATAGGATGTTGAATCCACAGTGGTAGGGCATCTACAATCTGCAGCAGCTCCAATCCTCTCCCCAGTCCCACCCACGCTCTACCAAACAATGGGACACCGCCATATTTTATTGAACCTAAGATGGAAGTCTCGCGCCAAATCTCGTGCCAAATCTCGCGAGATTAGACACACATACTATGAGCAGTGGAGTGAAGGGAAACATATAAGGCAGGGAGAAATAGCCAAAACGGCTGGGTTACACAAACTTTATTGTAACCTACATGAACAGTGAAAGTATGTTGGAGTCAGAAGATCAGGGTGTGTCATTTCTATTATACTTTAATGACAAGATTGAAGTGATTAAAGAGGGTCCCTGCAATGTTGTAGAGACTGTGAGTGAATCCCTTAACCTTCTCTCTGCAGTTGCTGATGCCCAGCTAACTGATAATGCCCAAGATGATAGCAGATAGCAGACAGTATCAGATTTCTCAAAATGACACCATTGAGACACAGTTGGCCAAACTTCTCTCCGGCTATGAATCTTTGACTCAAAAGCTCAAAATGAGTGATGTATCTCCAAACCCAACAGTTGCAGGTGAAGATAACCAATCCCAGAGCAAATACCCATCTCATTCCATTGAAAGCATGATTGCTCTGAAAATTCAGGGTGGGCAGATTGGTGATAACGCTTTTGACATAAGCTATGGCAGCATAAGCAAGCAAATAGACAGAGGACTGAAAGAAAACCATACTGAGAGCGAAGTGATTCAGGCTGTCCTATGAATCATCAAACCTGGCATCTTCAAAGGAATGCTCACAAGTAAAGATGAGATGTTTGTCACGGAGTTGAAAAGCTTTCTACAATCACACTTGGGAGAGAAAAGCACAACTGAACTGTTCCAAGGACTCATAACAGCGAAGCAAAATGAACATAAAACTCCACAACAGTTTCTCTACCGGATAATGGGGCTCAAGCAAATGTAACCAATTTTTAACAATATATAAAAGTGAATTACAGTGTAATAATAATTTAGGCAGAAATCTGGACCAGCATCAGAAGATGCAAAATTCGACAGGAGCCACTGTACTGAGCAACAATAATGAGACAGACACAAGAATAACAGTTGAGTAGCCACTCTTATAATTTTTAACAATTAATAAAGTGATTGGTTTGGTTTGTACAGAATATGAGATAATTAGAACAGTTTGAAAACAAATAAGAAAAGTAGTGTGCACACTTAAAAAATGTCCGTTGGACATGAAAATAGTTCAAAATAGTTGGACATGAAAATAGTTGCAAGGGTGTTTGTTGTGTAGTTAGAAGAGAAGAAGAAGAAGACGACAGACTTTATTCATCCCCGTAGGGAAATTATTTCTCTGCATTTGACCCATCCTTCAGGAGCAGTGGGCAGCTCGTCTTTCAGGCACCCGGGGACACATCTCCATGATCTTATTGCTCATCTTGGTCAGGACCTAAGCTGGAGGATTTTACTTGGAGCATGTTTTGGGTTGATGGAGGAAACCGGAGTGCCCGGAGGAAACCCATCCAGACACGGGGAGAACATGCAAACTTCACACAGACAGGCTCGGGCGACCCGGGGATCGAACCCAGACCATGCATGCAAACTCCACACAGAACACACACAGAAAGGCCTGGGCGACCCAGGGATCGAACCTGGAACCTTCTTGCTGTGAAGCATGAGTGCTAGCCACTCAGCCACCGTGCCGCCCTCTGCTGGGAACCTGATTCCAAGGATCCTTGTATTATGATGTAGGTGTTTAATGTGTGTGTGAGTGGGTATCTCCTTGATGCTGGGGTTTTCCTCAGGATTCTTGGCTCACCATCGGTTTCAGCAAGAAGCTTGTCGTGGACCACATTCGTCAAAAAACCTGACCTGCACACAGGGTCAGAAAGTCTACGTTCAACACCACTCAATTTCAGATGCATCATTCAGGGTATCTAATGTCAAAACATGTACATCTTTACATCAGTTCTGACATGAATCTTCATCTCTATTCAAATCTCGAATCTCAGTTGTACAACATTCTATCTTAAGTGCATTATGCATGAGAACTAAGTATTGAAGTGCTCACATATTTATTTGCTGTTCAAGTAAACAGTGCTTCAATAATACTTAATAATACTTATGTAAATAACCACTGACATAAAAAGTATTACTCATTATAACCATAACAGAACCATGTGCAAATAACATGACAGTAACACCCATTCTGAGTTAAGACTTAGAGGTATTGCAGAAGTGTGCTTCATTTACTTTCTGGGCCTTTCTGTGTGGAGTTTGCATGTTCTCCCCGTGTCTGGGTGGGTTTCCTCCGGGCACTCCGGTTTCCCCCACCAACCCAAAACATGCACCATACGTAAAATCCTCCAGCTTAGGTCCTGACCAAACCGAAGCAAGAAGATCATGGAGATGGTCCCCAGGCGCAGTAATGTGCTGCTCACTGCTCCTAATAACAGGATGGGTTAAATGCAGAAATGGAATTTCCCCACTGTGGGACTAATAAAGGCATAGCTTTCTTTCTTTCTTTCTTTCTTTCTTCTTTCTTACACTATAGGCCTATTGATGAAAGAGAAATGCACCAAAAATTACCCTCTAGTTACCTTAAATTCAGCTGAGTGACATAAATGTATTCAGTCAACTGCATAGTGCAAATAAAACATTACATTCATCACAACACATGAAAGTACTCTCTTCACTTGTTAAATTGGCATTAGGAAAATGAAACACTTTCCCTTCAAATACACACACACACAAATCGACAACCACACTGTAGATATGCCCTGAACCACTGCACCACCATTCACTTCAGTCCACTCACAACATTAACATCACGATTGCGCTCTTTCAGCACACGAAAAACAAAGAAGCAACACAGAGCAGCTAAAATCGCACATTTCTCACCGTTGCTGTGTGTATATCAAGGCGAAACACGCCGGTTTCAAAACCCTGCAGCAGCTCTCCAGACAGAAGGCAAGTGGCCAGCCGACGCAACCGTTCCTCCCCTGCTCTGCCACACGGCTCCAAACCTCCCGTGGATGCGCTATGACTCTTTCTAGTGATTTTTTTTCAAGGTAAACTCTTGTGTTTTCTCCTATTTTGCTCTCCGTTCTAACACGCGACTGCCCTCACTTCCCTGACTGAAGTCGCAAAAGGGACCAGAAGAAAAACGTGCTTGCACTTGCTTCCGCGGCAATAGACTGAACGGGACTGGCATAACCTCCGATTGGCTGTCAAGACTAGGCACCCCCACGTGGGGCTACACGAACTGTGTGGTGCATTCAATTTCAATAGGACAACTAATAATGTGTCGATGTGAACCAATAACGATACATAAAATAAACAGTCTCTTTCCTTTTAGTATATATAGTTAAATGTGTGGGTTTTTTCTTCACCTGGCTACACAAAAGCTACTATTCAAATCAAAACAATCAGACTGTGATATCAGGTATGAAGCCCAAACTGTCCAAAACATGTTCCTGCATACAGTATACCAAGGGTTAAGTGAGAAACATGAGGACATTAGACAAGAGCTAAAACATTTTCTGTCTGATCCCACAGTGACCGATGATTTGCTCTTAAAGCAAATGACAAAAACCACAAATGAAGAGAGTGAAGGTAAAAGGCATTTAGGCCATGTCACTCACCCCAAAACTGCCTTTGCCCACAGTAATGAGGCTCAACCCAGTGCTGGTGCCAAAGTAAAGCCCAATCCAGATTCAAAAGCTAAAGATGAGCTCATCCAAAAACTCAGTGCTCAAGTCCAAACCTTGACTGATGTAGTAAGCTCTCTCCAAAAGCAAAAAGAGCCAGATAAGCCCAAATCAAATGCTTCCAGTTCACCCTGTGCATGTTACTGTCCTGATAGGCCCAGCAAGCAGCTGAGAAAGGGTAAATTTGGTTGCCCGGATTGTGTTGCACATCACAGGACTAACTGCAATCATTGTTTTACTTGTGGCAAGGAAGGACACTGTGCAGTGGGATGTTTGAAATGAACCAAAGGCTACAAACCAAGGTCACAGGAATACCCACAACCAAAACTAAAAGTAAATTACTTTCACTCAGCTGACAGTATTGCTTGCCATTCTGCTGATGCTATGTCTGCATCACAAAGAGTAGCAAAAATCCTAGGGCAGAAATGCCTCATCAAGTGCAACTTAAATGGCTATGCAGCGACTGTGCTCTTGGACACTGGTGCTCAGGTCAGCATTGTTGATCGCGTTTGGAGAAAGACTTTTGCCCCACAACAAATGGTCCGCCCTCTCAGCGAGTTGCTGGGAGACAAGCCCCTCAATGTGACTGCAGTTAATGGTGAGTCGGTCCCTTATGATGGCTGGATCGAATTGCTGTTTAACCTACCCGACAATGATACATCTCTCTCCACTACTCTCCCCACATTCACCCAATACGTCACTTTCCCCACGAGAGACAATAAGACTCTGGACTTGTTTTACGCCAATATCAAAGACGCTTACACCTCCGCCCCCCTCCCCCCGCTCGGACGCTCGGATCACTGTCTGGTCTACCTGCTCCCGCAATACACACCCAGGGTGCGGAAAGAACCTGTGCGGAAGCGGTCTGTGAAGCTTTGGACTCAGGAGGCCTGTGAGAGTCTGAGAGACTGTTTCCAGAACACTGACTGGGACATTTTCACTGACTCTCATGGAGACGACATCAACGGCCTGACCCATTGCATCACAGACTATATCAACTTCTGCGTGGAGAACACTGTGCCAACCAGGAGGGTACGGTGTTTCCCCAACAACCACCCCTGGGTCACCCCTGAGCTTAAAGCCCTCCTGAACCAGAAGAAAAGGGCTTTCAGCTCAGGGGACAGAGAGGAGCAGAAAAGGGTCCAGAGAGAGCTTCAGTGGAGGATCCGACGGGCCAAGAAGGACTATGGGAGGAGGATGGAGGAGCAGCTGGCCCAAAACAACGCACGGGGCGTGTGGAGAGGACTGAGGAGCATGTCTGGTTTTGGACAGAGTGGCAGAGGGACTGGAATTAAACTGTTACTTCAACAGGTTTGATGCGCCCCCCACCCCCTCTGCCCCTCTGCTGACTCCCTCCTCCTCCTCTTCACACCTCCCCGGGCCAGTGGCCACATCTCCCTCCCCCTTCACACGGACCCAACCCATCGCCAGCTCCCCTCCACACCCACCACCACCCCCTGCAGTTCACCCCAGTCCCCCCCCTCTCCCCCTCTCCATCACACCGGACGAGGTGAGGAGGGAGCTCAGACGACTCAGGCAGAGGAAAGCCGCAGGACCCGATGGTATCTGCCCCAGGCTGCTGAGAACCTGTGCAGACCAGCTCTGTGAGGTTCTCTGCTACATGTTCAATCTGAGCCTCAGCCTGGAGAAGGTCCCCGTCCTGTGGAAGACCTCCTGCGTGGTCCCGGTTCCCAAAACAACAAACGCCAGGGAACCGGCCCACTACAGACCAGTCGCCTTGACCTCCCACCTCATGAAGACCATGGAGAGGGTGATCCTCAGCCAGCTCCGCTCTGTGGTGAGCCCCACCCTGGACCCGCTGCAGTTTGCCTACAAGCCAAACGTAGGAGTAGAGGACGCCGTCATCTACTTTCTGCAGCGGGCGCTCACCCACCTTGAGACCGCCGGGAGTGCTGTGAGAGTCATGTTCTTTGACTTCTCCAGCGCCTTCAACACCATCAGGCCGGCGCTGCTGCGGGGGAAGCTGGAGGACGCGGGAGTGGATGGACATCTCGCTGCCTGGACCATCGACTACCTCACTGACCGTCCACAGTACGTGCGGCTGCGCAGCTGTGAGTCAGAGGTGGTAGTATGCAGCACGGGGGCCCCCCAGGGTACTGTCCTCTCACCCTTCCTCTTCACCATATACACCTCGGACTTCACATACAACACGGACAGCTGCCATCTCCAGAAGTTCTCCGACGACTCGGCCATTGTGGGCTGTGTGTCAGAGGGGAACGAGCTGGAGTACCGCTCGGTCATCAGTGACTTTGTAGACTGGTGTGGGCGCAACCACCTGTGCCTTAACACTAGTAAGACAAAGGAGCTGGTGATCGACTTCAGGAGGAGACCACTACCTCACTCACCGGTGAACATCCAGGGGCAGGACATAGAGACTGTGGACAGTTTCAAGTACCTGGGTGTTCACCTCAACAATAAACTGGACTGGTCCCACAACACTGACGCCCTGTACAAGAAGGGCCAAAGTCGCCTCCACCTCCTGAGGAGACTGAGTTCCTTTGGAGTGAGCAGGCCTCTGCTCAAGACTTTTTATGACTCTGTGGTGGCCTCTGCTCTCCTCTATGCTGTCGTCTGCTGGGCCCCGAGCAGCACAGAACGGGACAGAAAAAGACTGAATAAGCTGGTTAAGAGGGCCAGCTCTGTCCTGGGCTGTCCTCTGGACCGTGTAGAGGAGGTGGCTGAGAGGAGGGTACTGGCCAAATTCATGTCCATTAAGGACGACACCTCTCACCCTCTGCACCGGACTGTAGAGGAGCTGAGCAGCTCCTTTAGCAGCCGACTGAGGCACCCCCAGTGCAAGAAGGAGCGCTACCGCAGATCCTTCATCCCCACCGCCATCAGACTGTATAATTCTAACATATAGGCCAGACATGCAATATCCTCCTTTTCATGTTGATGCTTGTTGTTACTATTATCATTATTACTATTTTCCATTATTATTATTATTATTACATATTACTATTTGCACTATTTATTACTTACTTTATCCCCTCCCTGCCTGCATGCACTTTTTCCCTCCTGTCCAATTGTCCTGGAGCTACTGTGGCGAGTAAATTTCTCCTGTGTGAGATCAATAAAGTCTTATCTTATCTTATCTTATCTTATCTTAATCCAGATCTCACCATCAGAGTCCCATTCCTGTGTCCCATTCCAGGGTCGGTCTCCTTCATCCCATTTTAGGCTTCAACGTCATTCAAGAGCTCATTCTGGGGCAAGCGGAGGAAAAGGAAGTGGTCACAGTCATTTCTAGGCTGCTCAAGGATGCCATGCAAATTCAAGCCGATCAGGCTGAAACCATTGTTAACTTCATTCAGACTCATGAATCAAGATTTGAACATGCTCGGTCAGAGTAGGGCGACAAGGTGCCGTCATACGTCCTGGTCAAGTCACTTACCTGAAGTGTCAGCTGTCAACTGATTTTAATGCCCCTGTAGCTTTGTTTCAAGTTACTGATCCCTACACCAAGCATTGGTGATGGACTGGTTGAAGTGCACAAAGGCAAGCGACCTTATGTTGAAATCCCAGTTGGTAATCACACACAGAATTACATTATTTTAAATAGAACAGGACCCCACTCACCTACTACAGGAACACCTCACCCCTCTGCCCTCAGGACGGAGGTACAGGGCGATCAGGTGCAGGAGGGCTCGCTTTGGCAGTAGCCTGATCCCTTCAGCCGTCACATTTTTTAACAACAGGCCCCGCTGAGTGTGCTGTAATGCTTATTGTATGTTTGTGTTTGTAGTGTTGTTGCTGTGTGTGTCAAACAGACTCTGTGTGCGTGAAAATTAATTTCCCCTTGGGGACAATAAATCTAAAGTCTAAACCAGCAGACATTACTAGGGGCCATTCAGTCCATTGATAAGATTCTAGAAACAGACAATGCCACAAATTACTCTAGTACAACTGACTGTGTTGAAAAAGAACAGACATTCAGTGAGTCCACATCCCAGCTGTGGCACCCACCAGTTCATGTGTGTCATTTAAAGGGATATGCCACCCCCAGGTCAAACTTGGGCATCTCCCCACTGTCCAGAGACTAAAATAAGTGATGGAAAGCGTTTTCCTGGTCACCCAGCCATTGTCAGAGTCTGTCAGCACTGACCGCCGCGCGCAGCTGCAGCTACTCCACGTTAGACTGGAGGCTAACGTCGCCAGAGAAAGATTTCGGCCAAAAGGAATTAATTTGCTCAATGCGTTTCCCAATTACTTTCTGTGTTGTGCGCATTCATATCGAGTGCAAATAAATGTGCAAATCAACACGGAGAGCTTGACTTGGTCATTTTGGGTGGGAACTATTTTTCAGTGCGGAAAAAATAGCCGAAGCACACATCACGCTGCGTAACAGGGGAACTCCCAACGTGGTGCATAACAGGGATTCCCCTGTGTGCTTCGGCTATGTTTTTCCGCACTGTAAAATAGTTCCCACCCCAAAATGACCAAGTCAAGCTCTCTGTGTTGATTTGCACATTTATTTGTTATTATTATTTTATTTGCACTCGATATGAGTTTATTTGAGTTTACATATTTTAATCAGCATCAATGATTGTAGATTGGATTTAATATGATACATACTATAATAATTTGCATTGACCTGCATCATACAGAATGTCTAATAATATTCATTCACTTCCGCTTTTTCCATTCTCTGGGTCGCGGGGGCAGCAGTTCCACTGCCCAGAACACAATGCACCAGCCCTCATGAATCCTCCCGCAGGTGGTGGGTCCACAGGAGGATGGCTCACGTCACAACGGGCCTTGATTTATCTTCTGCCATGGGGGCTACCAGTGTCCGCAGACACTGGGGGCGAGGTGGGGTTAAGTGTCTTGCCCAAGTACACAACGGCAGCGCTCATCTGTGGGAGCTGGGATCACATGTGGTCCATCCGTCCGGGATTCATTCATACATCTAGGATCATTTACGTACCTACCTACCGGCTGGTTAGCTCAACTGCTAAGTCACTGACTTTCCCCTGGGGGATGTGGGTTCAAATCCCCCCCAGCAATGAGCTAGCCAGTGTGGGTCCTTGGGCAAGACCCTTCACGGTACTGCCCCCCGGGTGCCAAAAGATGGCTGCTCACTGCTCCTGAAAAGAATGGGTTAAATGTAGAAGTCAAATTTCTCCCCTGTGTTACTGTGTGCCATTGTGTGTGAGACCAAATAAAGACTTAAATCTTAAATTTAGTTACTATTAAGGAACATTCAAAGTCTTCTACCTGCTATTAGGACAAGTCTGAGAAATATTCAAAGACCTTTAGAAGTAATAGAGAGAAATCTGAAGAACATCTAAGGTCATCTAGGGCAATAGCATCTAAGGTCTTCTAGCAGCATGATTAGAGGCACAATGGACATGTCTGAAGTCATCAAGCTGCAATAGAAATAAATCTGAGGAACATCCAAAGACCTCCAGATGTCTCTATAATAATTTACATTGACCTGCCTCATACAGAATGTCTAATAATAATTAACCTGGTACTTTGTCCACCTAAAAGATAAAGCAATAAAGCAATAGCTGACACAGCCGAATAGATAAGCTTTATTGTCTGTCCCAGCAGGTGACAGAAGTTTTTATTTGACAGGGCACAGCATTCAGCATTCATCAAACATATAAAAACACATTTAAAAAAACACATCACAATAAATAAATACATTTTTAAAAAAGCAATGGAGATAAATCTGTATAACATCCAGTGTCTTCTAGCTGCACGATGGACATGTCTGAAGAACATCTAGGGTCATTTAGTTACTATTAAGGAACATTCAAGGTCTTCTACCTGCTATTAGGACAAGCCTGAGAAATATTCGAAGACCTCTAGAAGTAATAGAGAGAAATCTGAAGAACATCCAAGGCCATCTAGGACAATAGTGTGCCTGTGTGCTGTATAACTCAAGGAAAGGGGTCAATGCGAGTGCTACAGCATCAAGGCCTGAAGTTATAAGCAACAATGGAGGAGCACAACAACGCAAGAAACTGGTCTGGATGGTGAAAAAGAAACTGTTTCGACTCTCAGCAGATGATTTATCCAAACTAGTCAACGAAATCCCCAGAATGTCTGATCTGGGTCCAGCCCAAATAGACCAATCTGATGAAGAGATGATGAGTGATGCAGATGCTGTGGTAAATTGGGGTAAAAATATTATTGGGCTAGTTTACAGAAGTTACAAGTTTGGCTCAGGGAGGATTCAGGTTGCATTTAAAAACACACAAACCAGAAATGTGGTGCAAAAGTGATTTGTATTCAAGTATTTACAATATTTACAATATTTAAAGAAGTGCACTTGTTCATGGACCAGTTAATTGTGTTAATAAACGGATGAGAAAAGTTCAATAATTGAGGTATTTCAAAAATCCAGTGTTCAAGTAGTCCAGATAAACCAACACAGTTGTGTTGACCGCAGAGGACAATAGTCCGTATGGAGAGTGAAAGCCAATAGTTCAAAAGACTGAATGAGTCTTTGGGAAACAGTGTTCAGTTTTTGTGTGTGTGTGTGTGTGTGTGTGTGGGGGGGGGGGGGGCAGGCTACAGCGCCTCCTACCGCACAGAAGGGAGCAGTGGTTTTTCTTTCTGGGTCCTTTTCCTCAGGCCCAAGGCCTATGGGTAGCTCGCCATCAGGAAACCTGGCCAGGTCCCGGTGGGTTTCATTTTCACAAAAAGAGTTAATAGGATGTTGAATCCACAGTGGTAGGGCATCTACAATCTGCAGCAGCTCCAATTCTCTCCCCAGTCCCACCCACGCTCTACCAAACAATGGGACGCTGCCATATTTTATTGAACCTAAGATGGAAGTCCCGCAAAGTCTTGCGCCAAATCTCGCGAGATTACACACACATACTATGAGCAGTGAAGGGAAACATATAAGGCAGGGAGAAATAGCCAAAACGGCTGGGTTACACCCTCCCCCCTTTAGTTCGTGCACGTCCTCGTTGCATGGTAACTACAGGACTACTTGCGAGCTATATCTGCTGCAGGGGCACAACTTAAAGCTTCAATGTAGGCGTTGGACAGGCCTTGAAACAAGGTTTGGACAACTGAAATCAGCGGCTTACCCAATGTTGAATACTCAATCGACTTGGCAGTTGACGCTGCCGTGTAGAACGTCTGAGGTCTGCCTCAGCCTCTACTGGAACATTGGGTATAGTGGCAGGACTAAGATTTGCAGGACCCAATGACGACTCAGATTGGTCTGGCTCAGGATCTTCAACCTCAGGCTCCACAGACATCTCAGCATCAGGCAAGTCTTCAGGCACATCGGTGAGTATTTCTTCCTCTGCACGGAGTTCCGGTTCAGGTAAGTAAGCTCTGGAATTTTCCTCCATAGGCTCAACTGCCTCATGGCAAGAAGTTGACGGATCTTCTCCATCAGATGAGGGTAGGGACGCAAGTAAGTGGTCTTCGGGTGGTACTACGGGTGTAGGAGCTGGAACTAGAACTGGTTGTAGAGGAGGATCAGGATTCACAGTGTCACTTGGGGCTGGTGGTGTGGCAAACCCCATAGTGTCACTGGACTCAAAAAGTGGTTTAGGTCGGCTGGCTCTTTCCACACTGAACTTGACAGGGAGTTGAGTAGGAAGTTCCAGGACAGTTGAGTCAGCATCCTCTTCCTCCAAGGCAGCAGCAAGGTCAGAGTGGTTTTGGGTTTGGCTACGAGTCTTGGGTTTGCGAGCTGGAGCAAACACAGGGAGTTCTTCAACTGGACTGGCTGGGAGAAAACTACAGGGCAGCAGCAGGTCCCGATGGAGTGTGCGAAGTGGTCCATCCCTGGTCTCAGGTTTTACAGTGTAGACAGGGAGGTCGCCTGCACGCTTCATGACCACATACACCTCCTGCTCCCACTTGGACAAGGACTCGATCTCCATTCTCCAGACTGCAGGGTGTTACTCGCTTATCGAAGCGGCTCTTGTTTTTCTCACCCGACTTGAGTGTATTCTTTGTTGCTAGCTGGTAGCTCTCCTCAAGACGGGATCTGAGGTTCTTGACATACTCTGAATGGGAAATGGATGAAGGTTCTTGAACTGGCAAGCCAAAAGCCAGGTGCACAGGGAGTCGAGGGCATCGGCCAAACAGGAGTTCATAGGGCGTGAATCTTGTGCCCTCGTTTCTTGTACAGTTGTAGACGTGTACAAGGGGTTTAACATACTCCCGCCATTTAGACTTTTGCTTTGCTTCCAGTGTTCCCAGCATGTTTAAGAGGGTTCTATTGAAGAGCTCGACTGGATTTCCCTATGGATGATAGGGAGTAGTTTGAGTCTTTTTGATTCCAGCCACTTCGCAGAGTTCTTTTATTAATTTTGATTCAAAGTCTGGCCCTTGGTCTGAGTGTAAGCGCTCTGGAATGCCGTAGTAGACCATAAAATCATTCCAAAGACACTTGGCAACGGTTTTGGCCTTCTGATTGCAGGTGGGTATGGCAACAGCAAATTTCGTAAAGTGGTCTGTGAGTACGAGGATGTCTTTGGTGTTAGCACTGTCTGGTTCAAGGGACAGAAAGTCCATACAGAGGAGTTCAAGAGGGCGACTGGTTTTGATGTTCACCAGTGGGGCTGCTTTCTCTGTCAGTGCTTTACGCCTCACACACCGGCCACAGGTTTTCACTGTCAGCTCTACATCTGCTGCCATCTTCAGCCAGAAGAATCTTTGACGAACTAAATCAAGGGTGCGTCCTATACCCATGTGCCCCATGTCATGGTGGAGAGCTTTGAGGACTGTAGGGCGCAGATCTGGAGGAAGGACTAGTTGGAATGTGCGTTGGTCCTCTTCCTGCCTCCTCCTATACAACACTCCGTCCTGCAACCCCAGCCGGTTCCACTCTCACAGAAACAAAGGCAGCTCTGGTAGCTCCTTTCGAGCCATGGGAGGAATCTTTTCTCCAGTTTTGAGCTGGTGTATGACCTCACGGACAGCAGGGTCAGCTGCTTGTTCGGCGTTCAAATCATCATGGGACAGAGATGGTATAACTGGCAGACCGTGGAGGTCCTCCTGGTGGTAACTGTCAGGAATGGCTTGGACAGTGAGAGATAGGGACTCGACCAGGGTAATGGAATGTGGTGGGTCTGGCTGGAGGTGTGTCCTTACCAAACATCTCTGGCAGATGGCATCCACAATGTTGGGGGAGATCTCTTCAGCGTCGCCTGGCTTACACAGCTGCTTGGTCAGGTGGTGGACCAGTTCCCATTCCTTGCAGGAATTTTCCTCTTCTGGTGCTTCCTCATGTGAGCGCCTCGACAGAGCGTCAGCGTCGTAGTCGTGTCTGCTACCACGGTACTGCATTTTAAGTGAGTAGGTGGAAAGTGTGGCTAACCATCTGTGGCTGGTGGCATCAAGCTTTGCTGACGTCAGGATGTACGTAAGAGGGTTACTGTCTGTAACAACAGTAAAGTTGGTACCATAGAGGTAATCATGCAGCTTCTCGTTACACTCCACTTCAAAGCCAGGAACTCGAGCTTGTGAGCCGGGTATCTCGACTCACTCTGGGACAGGCCTCGACTTGCATAGGCGATTACTCGAAGCTTGTCTTCCTGCTCTTGATATAACACAGCTCCTAATCCAGTTGTGCTTGCATCTGTGTGGAAGATGTAAGGGAATTTTGGATTTGCGAATTCAAGCACAGGAGCAGAGGTCAACTTCTTGATCACTGCGTCGAAGGCAATCTGGCAGTCAGCAGTCCACCTTTCACCAAAGGACTGCTTGGGGTCAAAGTACTTCTCAGCAGGACCCTTGGGTTTAGCGGACCGATGGACAGGTGCATAGCAACGTGTGAGGACGTTTAGCAGCTTCACGAGGATGGCATAGTCTTTAATGAACCTCCTATAATAACCAGCAAACCCTAAGAAAGATCTCAACTCCTTGAGGTTTCGGGGAACTGGCCAGGATTTTAAAGTGGAGATCTTCTCTGGATCAGTTTCAACACCTTTTTCAGACACGATGTGGCCCAAGTACCGCACGCTGGTCTGAAAAAACTCGCAGTTTTCCGGAGACAGTAGTCCGAACTCTTTTAATCTGGACAGCACTCGTAGTAACCGTCTTTTGTGTTCTTCAAGGGTAGCAGAGAAGATGATAAGGTTGTCAATAAACACCAGTACTTCATTGAGATGTAAGTCTCCCATACATTTCTCCATTAACCTCTGAAAGGTACTCGGGGCATTGGTTACCCCCTGAGGCATCCGATTCCATTCCCAGAATCCCAATGGTGTGATAAATGCAGTTTTTGGCTTATCCTCTTCCCTCATCTCTATCTGGTAATATCCAGATTTCAAGTCCAAGACTGTAAACCATTTGGATCCGGTTAAGGCCCAAAATGATTCCTCTAGGTTTGGGAGGGCATAGGCATCTTTAACCGTTTGGAGACTCAACTTTCGGTAGTCGATGCACAACCTTACATCACCATTCCGCTTCCGGACAACCACGATGGGGGAGGAGAAAGGTGACTCGGACTCCCTAATGACTCCAGCTTCAAGCAGGTCCCGCAGATGTTTGCATACAGCTTCAAGGTCTTGCGGATGAATTGGACGGTGCTTGAATGGTGTCTCATCGATGTGATGTTTTACTCTGTCTGTACAGCCAAAATCCATGTCGTGATGGGAGAAAACTTCGGCCATATTGTTGAGCTTGGTTGTTATGCGCTCTTCCCACTCGGGAGGAATGGGTGAGTCTCCGAAGTTAAACTCCAAGTTGGGTTCTTTATTGTCTTTGGCTGTGGAGGCGGTGGCTTGCTGTGACAAAATGGTTGGTGTTTCTCCAATGTCAGCGATGATAGTGAGAGGTGGAATCAGGGTGTCTTGATCAGATTCATTCTTGATAATTACAGGAACTTTGTGTGGTGAATGGCTGGGTAAAGTGATCAGGCAACTTTGCACACACAGGCCCCCGGGCACAGGTGATGTTGGGTGGTCGATGATAGCCCACTGCTGAACTCCAGTTGGACTCTCAACTCTGGTAGAGCCCTGCAAGACAATAGTTCGACCAGCGGGTACTAGGACTGCTGTTTGGCTCATTAGTTGCACAACCCCTGCACTTCTCACCTGACTCTGCCTGTAGCAAAGCTCTAAAAGTTTCAACACTGCACGATAGCCATGTGCACTGGGCTGGAAAGTGGTGAACTCACTGCTGATGTACTGAGCATACAGGATCTCCAGTGTGTTCATCCCAATGAGTACAGGTAATGGACTCTCTGGACGGACATCTGGGACTACCAAAGCAAGTGTTGGGATTTCAAAATCAGCTCCTAAAAAGTCTTTAGGGAAGGTCACGGTAGTTTCAACATAACCCAAATATGGCACAGATTGTCCTGCAGCACCTTCTACTTCGAGCAGGTTGTTTAACGGCTTTACAGGTTGATTGACAAGGTGTTTGTTATAGAAGGAAATAGGAATAGTGGTCACCTGTGAGCCTGCCAGCAATGTTCACAATGGCTGAACATTTTGAACCAATAAGTCCTTTTGGCAGACGGACTGAAGTGTTCTTTTCTGTGGACTGCTCTGCACACTGAGCCACTTTGTCTTTCTTGGGACGGGTGTGGTCCCTGGCCCCTGTTTGTCCCACAACACGCACCGGGCTTAGTTTAATGGGGTTTGACGATAGGGGTTTTGCTGCTTTTGGGCAAACTGTTTCTTCTTCTTGGCAACCAGTGTTGGATTTGGCTCGTTTTGGCACTGTGGTCTTATATGGCTGTCTTCACCACATCTGAAGCAGTAGCCTGGTTTAGGCTGAGATGTGGCTCTGCGGGAGGACTGTGCAGTGGATTTTTTGGTGTTGCAAGGGCACTGGCTAAAGGTCTGGGACTTGTGGTGTGAGGTGTGAGGCAGGTGGGCGGTCAGCGTTGCTAGTTGTCGCTGAACATCAGCTAGCTGTTGGGCCAATTGCTGCGTGATGCTGGTCAGAGCGGCCACAGCTCTTTTCTCCTCGCTGTCTGTGTGAGCAAACTGGGCATGGGTGGTAGCCTTCTGCTTAGTGGACCCCAGGTGCTGTTTCATGCGGAGGGCTTTTGCAGCTTCCTGGTCCTCTTCGGTGCGCAGAAGGAGCAGCAGTTTGGCAAAGGTAGGTGGCCGTGCCTTTTTCTGTTTCAACTGGAGCTCTGCAATTAAGTGGTCAGCCCAGCATCCGCGACAGAACTGGTTCAGTAGATGGCGGTTGATGCCAGCTTCTGCCACCCCTCCTCTTTTCACAGCAGAATCCAGCATGACTTGCAGCTGTTGAAGGTAGGCCGATGTTTTTTCTCCGTTGTTTTGGAAGGTGTCCATAAATTTTGCAAACAGTTCGTCACCATCCTGCACTGTTGCATATGCGGAATCATTTGTCTCTAAGTACACAGCGGGCAATGTCTCAGGACTCAGATGCTTGACGATGTCGGCAGCTGGAGGCAAAAGACTGTCTGCTATTTTCCTTGAGCGCTGGAGGTCAGACATGGATGGATCCTTCATTAATAAATCCACTCCAGATCTCCAGGTTTCATAATCCGCTTCATGGTTTGGTCTGGGCACACGTCCGGAAAACATGCGAAGTCGTTGATGGTGTGTGTTAAAGTCCTCACTTTTTACTATGTGCTCCACGACGTAGCGCTGGACCTCAGGTGGATGGAGATCCAGGTGACACATAAACGGTCGTGGCTGTGGCTGGGATGTGGGACTTTGTGGCTGATGTGGGTTCCTGCTTGGGATGGGCACGGCTGCGGCTGGACCTGGAACTTTGGTGGCTGGCGGAGGGACAGATGGATGGCTAACCAAAGGCGCTGGTGGGGTAGCGACCTCAGCGTCTGTGGGTTGCTCTTTCACCTGGGAAGCGGGTTTGAGTGCAGTGATGGAAAGACCAATCTGAGTCATCATGGCTGTCAATACTTCCCCATAATCCATGGCAGTTAACTTGGCTAAGTCCTGCAAATCAGACAGATAAGACGTGGTTTTGCTCTTCAAGAAATGCGTGGTACAGACGGTGGGTAAGTCGGAAATATAAAAAGACAAAGTACGATCCTCGGATACCAGTGTGTAAGGTAACTTGGGACGCAATGCTTCTAAAGCGGTACCGGAACAAAATTCAACAACGAGCGACTCGGAAATTCGGAATCCAGTTAAAAAATTATGTCAGATTTATTTATGGTACAGTACCGTTTTCAAAAATCAAACACTTCATCATTACTGTCAGTTACTAATTATGCCCAGCATTTGGAATTTTGACACCACGCTTCAAAAACACAACCATTGTGGATTAAAATGGCCAAATAAATCAAAAATGTGGATTAAACACAACCACCTAATCCTCCTGGCTAGCTCGCCAAAATCATGTAGCATATGTGATGCAGATGCTGTGGTAAATTGGGGTAACAATATTATTGGGCTAGTTTACAGAAGTTCCAAGTTTGGCTCAGGGAGGACTCAGGTTGCATTTAGTCCTTGTGTAGTCCACAGGCACATGGACAATGTCACATGGACATTTTTCGCTCTTTTTCTCGAAGACAAATGAAGTAGACGTTGGCTCAGACTGACGTTTGGTAGAAAAGGATAAACAAATGTGTCATTTAAAGACTTTTATTGCAGCAGCAGAACAGTGAACAGTGCAAACGACTCTTCATTCATCAACAATTAATTATGAACAGAGTAAATATTTCAGCTTCATTAACCACAATCACTGGCCACTTTATTAGGCACACCTCAGCTTGAAGCATTGAGCAGCACATTTAGTCCTGGTTCAGTCCTGGTTCAGTCCTGGTTTAGATCTGGTCAAGTACTGGGCATCACAATACAAACGATGACCCGGGTTTAGTCCTGGTTTAGATTTGGTTTAGTCCTTGTGTAGACCTGGTTTAGTAAGTAAGTAAGTAAGTAAATTTTATTTATATAGCACATTTAAAAACAGTGAGAACTGGCCAAAGTGCTGTATAATGTCAAAAAGCTAAAAATTAAATAATAAATAATTCGGCAGCATAAAATACATAAGAACATTTGACATGGCAACAACAAGTATACATAAGATGAAATAAAAGATAGAGATAAAAAGAGCTAAGAGGCAAAGGCCACAGTGAACAAATGAGTTTTTAGTTTGGATTTAAAAGTGGTGATTGTTGGAGCAGATCTAATGTCAGCAGGTAAACTGTTCCAGAGACGTGGAGCTGCCACAGCAAAAGCACGGTCCCCTTTGTGCTTGAGGCGGAAACGGGCAACACAAAGGAGATCTTTGTCGGCAGATCTGAGGGACCTGGGTGCAGACTAATGTTGCAGCATGTCGGAGATGTACTTGGGGGTCTGGCCATGAAAAGACTTAAAAACCAAAAGAAGTATTTTAAATTGGATTCTAAAACAAATGGGAAGCCAGTGCAGAGAGGAGAGGACAGGAGTGATGTGTTCCTACCTCTTGGTGCCTATTAAAAGTCTAGCAGCAGCATTCTGCACCAACTGCAGGTGAGCTCGCTGGGTCTGGGGGAGGCAAAAGTAGAGGGCGTTGCAGTAATCCAGCCGAGATGTTATAAAGGCATGGATAACTGTTTCTAGATCTTGAAAAGAGAGTGAAGGCTTGAGCTGGGTGATCACTCTCAGCTGGTAGTAACTATTTTTTATGACAGTATTTATTTGTTTTTTGAAACACAAGTCTGACTCAAAGATAACCCCAAGGCTTTTGGCAGAAGGCTTAACAAAAGAGGAGAGGTGAGATAGATTGCCAGTAACTGTGGGTATTGATTTAGGGGATCCAAAAACTATGAACTCGGTCTTGCTGTCGTTGAGCTGTAGAAAATTGTTGGACATCCAAAGCCTCTCTACAGTCTAGGAGAGATTGGACTCCTGTGATGTTAATGGTAAGTATAATTGTCTGTCATTGGTGTAGAAATGAAAGGAAACAAAATGTTTAAGGATAATGTCCCCTAGGGGGAGCATGTATAGGCAGAAGAGTATTGGCCCTAAAATTGAGCCTTGGGGGACCCCAAAGGAGACCGGGGCAGAGGCAGATGAGGAATGGCTGATGGAAACTGAGAAAGTTCTATGTTGGAGATAGGACTTGAACCATAGCAGTGAAGAAGAAGAAGAAGAAGTGAAGAAGTGATATATATATATATATATATATATATATATATATATATATATATATATATATATAGTTGCAGCGCGGGCCCGCACCCCGGGTTCAGACCAACCTCCGCCCTCCACGGTCCGGTTCCCGATTCCCCCCTCCCGCGCACAGCGCCGGGTACGCTTCACACGTGCACGCGGTTCGTGCGCGGCTGCCGGTGAACCCACCTCCGGATACGCCGAGCTGTCCACGTTACGTCGCGCCTTGATGAACCTCGAGGTCTGCCGTAGCTAAAACCGGAATTGCAATACCCAACATCCACCAATGCGCCACCAATCCTACACATTGTCCCTTTAAAATTAGGATGTTTGTATCTGAGAGGAGTCACTGAATCCAGAATCTCTGAACAGGATGAATTAAATAAACCAATTAAATCGTCAGAGCTACATGAGGCATTAGCTGCTGCAGTCATAGCTGAGGCTACATCTTTATTTAAAGGTCCCATGGCATGAAATTTTCACTTTCTGAGGTTTTTGAACGTTAATGTGAGCTCCCCTACCCTGTTTAGGGCCCCCCCCCCCCCATGGCTAAAAGTTGCGAAATGTCTAAACTGAGCATTTGCGGTTCTTTTCTGCGTTACATAAAACCAGTGTTGAAACGGGCGAGTTCAGACAAGGCACCTTATTGACGTCAGATCGGCAAATGCAGCTCCAGCCCCTCCCTCTGTCTCCGCTCAGCGTCCCTGTATATCCCGCCCATAGAGTTTGGACTGTGAATGCGTTTCGCAATGCGAAATGTGTTTTTTTTATTTGCCTGGAGGCACGTCCGAGTGTTTCTAGGCTCGGAAGTCCTTTATCTGAGCCTCTGGACCTTTGAACAGCAGTGGTTTAATTTTATTTTATGTGGAAATGTGTTTATTTTTCAATGGAACCCTTCAAAGCTCTCCCCCCGTGCAAAAACAAGGAAATGGATCAGAGAGCGGTCTGAGCAGAGAGCGGAGCGTTTAGCCACGCCCCCACCCTCTACTATTGGCCAGCTCTTTTCTCCTCATTTGCATTAAATCAATAACACCCATTATGACCTGTTCAGAGAGAGAAAAATTACTCTTTCTCATCTTATCTCTGTTTCTCATGCACTGAGTGTTGATTTTGAAGAAGGATTCATTTACAGTATTAGGGAACCATTAAGGAGCCATATAAAAGCATCAAGAAGTAGCCTGGGAATTCCCAGGCCGCTTCCGTTCGTTTCGAACTGGAAGGCGGCCTGGAAACTCGTCCAAGCGAGAGTCCCAGATTTAGGGCCCCAATCAGAGAGCGGGGGAGGTGTGGCAAGACGGTGACGCGTACTACATGACAAACGGAAGCTTGTAGTTTGAACTGACAACTGTCATGATTGGCTATGGACTTACGTATACGCTGTTGCCGTTGGCAATCGCTAACCACACCTCCACTACGGGATTTTTCGAAGCGAGTTTCCAGACCCATATCTCACTTGTGATATGGTCAGGTGTTAACCAGACTAATCAAGAAGTACCATGTCATGGGATCTTTAAAAAACAGTCAGTGAACTGGGCAGTAGCCTGTGAGTTTAAGCAATGGAAGTAGGGCTTTGACTATCTGAACAGGATTTGCAATGTTGATGTTGAAAAAAATGGTCTTATGATCAGAAAATAAAGTGTCGTCAACTGAGATGTTCTCAACAGAAAAACCATAGGAAAGGACAAGGTCCAGAGTATGACCCTGTATATTGTTCAATATGCTGGGTGAACCCAAATGCATCCAATGCCTCACAAAACTCCTTGACCATAGGCTTATCCGGACAGCAGACATGGATTAAAATCACCCAGCAACAACAAACGATCATACATTGACACAAAGTGAGATAAAAAAGATGAAAATTCTTCTATAAAATCTTTGTCTGGTTTAGGGGGTCTATAAATCAATATACACAACAGTGGGTTGCGTTTTGTTTCCACAGCAACACATTGCAGTTCAAAGGTGGAATAAGTCCTCACAGAAAGCGGCTGAATTTTTAAAGCGTTAAACAAGGGTTTAAACGATCGGAGCGCCTTGGGGTGCTAATGAAAGAGCAGTTTGTAGGGCAAAGGCAGAGGACTCACCAACTCCGGCTGGAATCCAGGTCTCTGTTAAAAATAATAATTCCAGATCATGACGGGAGAAAAAGTCTTTCAGTATGAACGTCTTATTAAACACTGATCTGCTGTTGACAAGCACCACTTTAGCCTCGATGTGTGTCGCAACCTGCCATGGCTGAAAAACAGCGAGACGAGCCCAGGCTTTGATCTTCACTCGGAGACCTCCGCGTTTACCGCGCCGCTTGCGAGAGCAGCAGGGGAGCCGGAGAATACACTCCACGGGCAGGTGGGAGAACGTAGGATGGTGACTGAAGCTGGCAGCAGGATTGCTGCCAACTGCTCGAAACAGTTTTTAATATGAAGTAGAGATTGGCGGTCGTAAGTATGAAAAGCCTTAAATTGTTCACAGAGCAGCAGAAAAATTAGCAGAGAGAGACAAAACAAACGAGCAGGTAGGAGCTCTTTGAGCAGACAGCAGGCCAATAAACACACTGGCGCCATCTTGGAACCACACCCTTGTGTAGTCCTGGTTTAGATCTGGTTTAGCCCTAGTTTAGTCCTTGTTTAGACCTGGTTTAGTCCTGGTTTAGTCCTTGCATAGACCTGGTTTATATCTATATACAACACAAATGGCATAAAGTGAATTTCCAACTCCCAGACCATGAAACATTCACTGTAACAACTAGGGATGCACGATATATCGGCATTAACATCAGTATCAGTATCGGCCGATAAGGCAAAATTTAACATATCGGTATCGGTCCAATGTGTAAAAGTGGGCCGATATTAACGACCGATATTTGTCAGTACAGTAAACCCTCGATTTAACATTTTCTCACATTTCTCTCTTGTTTAAACACTCAAACTTTCGTAGATTTTCAACAAAATGTATTAATAGTGAAGTGTGGGGGGATGGGGGGGGGATAGCGCAGCATGACCAGCGCAAGACCGAGCATCCTACCCGGGGCTGCGAGTACCAGACCCGTGCCCAAACCGTGCCTCCTCCTTGGGACCGCGTCCATGGTCCTGAGGAGGTGGCACGCAGTCCGAGCACATCAAACCTCGACATGAACGAACGCAAGAGCTGCACGAAACCAGGCAAAGAGACGTACGCGGTGGTTTAATCCTGGTTTAGACCTGGTCTAGTCCTGGTTTAGTCCGCGTTTAGTCCTGGTCTAGTACCGGTCTGATCCTGGTCTGGTCCTGGTTTAGTTCCAGTCTGTCATCACTGTCCAGTGCTGCCTTGCTCTCAGCAATGTCAACATACGTAGTTGCTGTCAAAACCACCATTTGCCTCTTAATTCCTGTAGCTACCAACGTTTTAAATATCGGAATGCAACAACACAAAACCAAACTGAATAACACCAAGCAAACCAATACCGTCACCCCTAGTCTCATCAGTGCTGACTTCGAACTTCCAAACGTCTCCTCTAACCACTGTATCCATCCTGCTAGCTCCACTCCAGAATTCTCAGCCACCTCCGCCTTCATTTTCCTCAGTGCATTCATAGCCTCTGTGAAAGCACCATCAGGAGCTGTGTGACCCGGGATGTAAGTACAACATTGAGGTCCTATCAAACTGCACACGCCCTGTATCTCTGCCAGCATCCAATCCAGGACCTGTCGGTTCTGCCATGCCACAGCACTGTTGGCATCAACTTGTTCTCCGAGTGCACCTAGTGCACTAATTGTGTGATTGATAAACCTCTGTTGATTGTAATAAATGTAATTTATCCATTCTGTATTTTTGTTGGCCGTTATCCATGGCAGAATAGACCTCATGTCTCGCCTTAAACTCGTTAGGAATTCCCCTTGGCTGACCAATTGAATCTATATACACTCACCCGGCCTCTCTATCAAAACTCCTTTTCTGTCTACTAGAACCTTTTGGCTCATCAAGAGAGGGAAAAACAATTACCGTTTGAATCATCTGCACTCTGGGACACCTCCCAGTCCAGTTCTGTGGAAGCACTGAAAATAATCTCTGTCCACCACACCACCAATAATAATCAGCCAACGGAATCGTCTGATTCTGATATGGACAAGTTGGTACATAAATAGCCCTCAAACTTTCTCCCTTTGTTTGAGATGCACGTTTAAGCGCGCTTTCACACAATCTTCATTCACCCTCCAATTATATTGACATTTAGTTAACGGAATTTTACCTATATCCGTACTACCTATTCTTTCCACACATTCGAATTGTCCCACAGGTGTCAATGGCAATCCTACTGGCATTCCTAACTGTGCACTTTTTTCTCCTATCCTTACCTGTAAGGTCTTACACCTCTGCAGGTTGATAACTCCATACATACTCGAGTTAAGCAAATGCATATACGAAGGAGTAGACAGATATAGCAGGCATTCAGCTCCACACCAAGTTCTGTCTTCGGATCGCGCATTGACCGCTTCTTCTCCACACCTTTTCCAACTATAAGCCGAATTCACCACACACAATTGATCTGGCTTAGCTTTAGTGCACACATAACAATCTGTTCTGTTATTACTATAACTGGCAAATCGAACCCATCTATACCATTAAAGCCTGTCTCCTCCTCTAGCTTATCAACCTCATCAATTTGGTCTTCCTCCATTACGTCGTTCATCACCTCGTTCACCTTTTTCACGAACTGTGGGAAGAAACTCTTACGACCTCGTCCAGAAATGCAGGAAGCTGAGAAGGTTCACTTAGGCACTTTAATGTTGAGCAGAGTATACAGGCATGATCAGTACAGATGTCCTGTCGTCTCCCTGTCTGAGGTACAGAATCGTGGAGTATTTATCCTCCAAACCAGTGGATCAATAACTCACTATCAGGATCCACCGTCATCTGGACTTTGAAATGCAACGTGTCACAGTGGTACATAACATGATCAAAACACAGACAAAGTCCAGTTTAACAACACCACATCTTCTAGTCCTCTACTGACTCAGCATAAAAAAGCAATTTAATCACTCATGGTCGTAAACGACATCAGGCATATCAGTGACCTTTGATGAGTTAAACAAACAAAGATTATTTTCCTCACAGATTCCTCCCTTTGATCACATAAACACATGTGATCACACTTACATAGTAGAGTGGCAAAACACTCCCTCTACAAATAAAATCAATCATATCAATTTAACCTTAGCATTCATAGAGCATAACACATCTCAATGTCTTTATGTCAATATATCATGTAAATCATTGTACAAAACTCGGACAGCAGAATAAGTCACAAAGAGCAACACCTTAGGACTTAGAATTTAGATCATTCATTTATTCAGCCAAAACTTAATTCGTTCAGTTTTATTAGACTAGATTAATGTATCAATAAGCTCTGGTCAGACAAGTGTCTTTACAAACAATTTGGGTATTGAAAACATAATCTATAGCAAGTATGTATAACATACAGTCCAATATTTCACATACGTCCGAATAAAACATTACATATTTGGCCTTCATAGCAATATTTTTCAATTCTGGAAATTTTAGAAGTTCTCATTTTGCCCTTTTTAGTGCTCCTTGTGTCTTACCCATATGGTTGGCTGAATTGGTCGTGCCGTGAGTGGTCGTTGTGGTTGTCGTGTCGTTTGCCAGCCGTCCGAGATCAGTCTCAGTCAGTAGAATGTATCCCCATACTATAACAACAGAGAATAATATAATCAGCGTAGTCAAGATTACACATTGTAAATTTAGCAAATTATCATAATATGGCCTATACTGTCCTTTTTCTTCTCTATCTCCTCGATCTCCTCCCTTTTTCCTCCCCTTCTGGAGCCCCAGCGGCGAAGGGTCGGGTGGGGTCATCAGGCTGTTCACTGGTTTCAGCATCCGGTTCTGCATAGGCAGCTTCATCCTGGTTCCAGTAGTCCATTGATGGTTTCTTAAATTCCTGCTGCTTG
Organism: Paratrypauchen microcephalus; assembly: GCA_036785185.1. Classification (NCBI taxonomy): domain Eukaryota; kingdom Metazoa; phylum Chordata; class Actinopteri; order Gobiiformes; family Gobiidae; genus Paratrypauchen; species Paratrypauchen microcephalus. The sequence goes on along the minus strand of JAVJIX010000187.1, from coordinate 1,697,585 downwards.
TTCTTCTTTGAGTTCATTTTGGTATTTCTGCAGTTGGAATTTCACAGTGGCCAGTTCCAGCTCTTGCTTCTTCTCCTCGGCCTCTTTTTTCCCCCTCTGGTACTTGTTTATTTGATGGCTGCAGTGTGCATCGAACTCATCATCAGATTTAGTGTATATGCCCATCACGTCGTCCAGAGCATCTTGCACTGCTTTTGGCATACCTTTCACCAGAGCTGAGCGATAGATGATTGACATTCCTGCTCTGGCATCGATCCGCTCTCCTGTGGCATCATGGTATAGATTGGTGGCACGTTGTTTGTAACTGTAGTAGTCTTCGTTGTCTTTCATTTGCATTGACAACAATTCTTCAGTCACAACAGAAGGATAACGTTGACTGAGTTCTCTCTCCAACACATCACGATAGTTGTATACACCTTCTTGATTACACAGTGCATATCTCAAGCTCCTTTCGATAGCTCTTCTGATGTTTCTGGCAACGGTTTCATCAGCAGCTTTGGTCAGAGCAGCCTGAATATCACCCCAGCAAAGTTGGTCTCCTGCCGTTTGTTTGAAAAGAGCTCTTAGCCATGGTAAGCCACCTTTGGTAAGTCTTGGAAGTGTCAACATCAAAGCACTCCAGTCTTTGATTGAAAATGGCTGATAGACCACAGTTTGACCATCTGTTCTCACTGGATACACGCTTCCTTTTGGCTCTCGTTCCTTCCGCTGTGACGCTGCACCTGCTTGGCTTCCTTCGTCTTCGGATTCCTCCTCATCTCCAATATCAGAGTCTCTTTGTAGTTTTTGTTTTTGACGTCTTTCACCACTAGGGTGTTGTTTTCGTATTTCAGTGTTCACAATTTTTGACAATGCATATAACTTATCTAGTAGTAGTAGTAGTAATTTATTTCCACTGCTTGTATTTTATTTTCGAGCCCTCCTTGGTTTGGCTCAAGAGATTCAAGCAGCAACTCTCCTGTCAGTACTTTGTGTGTCGCTCTGGGGAGTGAGTCTTCTCCGAAATGGGAGGGGTTCGAGAATGTAGCAGCTTTAGTATCGGGGCTTCTCAGCTTGCCGCTGGTGTAGGGTGAGGGATAGTATGGTCTTGGTGACTTGTGGTAATAATGTCTTCGTTCAATAGGTGGATCGGGTAATGGTCGGTACATGTTATCAAGTAGAGAAACCTCTCTGTCAGTGTCCTCATCCCAGTCTTTTGCCCTTCTACTTCTTCTGTGTGACCTTCCTCTTCTCTCAGCAGACCCTTTTTCATCTTCAGTGTCACAACAAGAGTCTCTGAATTGTCTATGAGTTAACACTGAATATATTCCAACTTCAGGTTTTTTAAGTGGCTCCTTTTCATCAAGATCTTCCTTTATTTTCTCTTCTTTTTCGGTTTTCTTTAGGACCAAGATAGAAGACAGTTCTTTGGTATCTTGTAAGACTTTCAGCTCTCCTGCCCATTTTTGTAGCTTCTTAACCATCTTGAGTTCCTTCTCGTGCTTTTGTATTTTTGCTTGACGATTGGAGTCATTTTTGATCTTCTGTATGTTTAGGCGGTTCACTTTATACAGAATGACATTTCGTTTAGGCTCCAGTTTGCATTGTTGTATTTTTTCTTTGTAATAGTCTTTGATGTTCTTCCACTGCTCATCAGTTGGGGCGATGACATCCTCCCCTCCGTGTATCATCTTCTTTTTGGTGAATTTTTTAATCAGGGTTTTGATTTCAGTTTGATTTGCTCGGGCCTGTTTGGGGTCCGCTTCATCCTGGAGTGCTTTATTCAACCAGTATTCTGTCAACTGGCCAACCATGATAAAGTGTGAGGACATTTTGTGGTAATTTGGTTTTGCTGAAGTTGAATTATTTATTTATTATACAAATTTTAGGCACAACGTTGTTTTAGGCACAACGTCCAGAACTTCAAGATGGCGGCGCGTGAAGACGCAGCGGCCCCTCGTCCGGCCGATAGCGTAGTGTTTTTACCGTCTTTGTCTAGTCTATCTTGTTCGTCTTCAGTGTTTTCTAACAAGTACAGTAGGCAGTTCTTGCTGGACATAGGCAGAACTGGCCAGCACAACTCCCTGGACACTGTACTAGAGGAGAAGCTGGCGCGCTTCGGACTACTCCGCCGGCCTGCTGCTAATGCTGCTAACGCTGCTACACCGGACTCGCCTGCCGCCCCCCGCCCGGAGAGGAGACGCCGCAAGCGGTGTGAGAGGAGGCAGAAGCGAGGCAAGCGCGGCGGTATCAGAGCTAGGCTAACGGCTAGCCCGCACCGGCCGGCCATTCCATCCATTCTCCTCGCCAACGTGCAGTCTCTGGACAATAAAATGGACTAAATCAGACTGAGGGCTGCCCAGCGCGACGTGAGGGAGTGCTGTGTTTTTGTTTTTACGGAAACATGGCTCCATGACAACATCCCGGACTCAGCGGTGCGCCTGGACGAGCTAACATGCTACCGCTCGGACCGAGCTAGCGGTGTCCCCGGAGTTAAATCCCGCGGAGGGGGTTTAATAATTTTTCTTCGGGACACTTATTGTCGGGACGCTGTGGTGGTATGTAGACACTGTTCACCCCTAGTGGAGTTTATGATTCTGAAGTGCCGGCCTTTTTATCTCCCACGTGAAATCACGGCAATATTGCTAGTGGTTGTTTACGTCCCCCCATCACCGAACAGCGCTGATAGAAGAGAGGCACTGTATGAGTTGTATAACTCCATTAGCGAGCAACAGACTGCTCACCCGGACGGATTTTTTATCCTTGCCGGGGATTTCAATCATGCAGACCTCAAAACTGTCATGCCACAAATGCATCAGCATGTTGATTTCCCAACCAGGGGAAACAACATTTTGGACATGGTTTACACTACACACAAGGGAGCATACAAGGCTTACCCCCTCCCCCACATAGGCCTCTCTGACCACATCTCTGTTGTGCTCAGACCGGCATACAGACCCCGTGTAAGGGTCTCTAGGTCGGCTCTGAAGCAGATCCAGGTATGGCCAGAGGGGGCCTCGTCTGCACTACAGCACTGCCTCAGTACAACAGACTGGGCAGTGTTCAAACAGGCCGCCACATACAACAATCACACTGACATTGAGGAGTACGCAGACACTGTGACCTCCTACATCACCAAATGCATTGGTGATGTCACACACACAAAAACCATCACCACCAGGGCTAACCAGAAGCCATGGCTGACAGGGGAGGTTCACAGGCTGTTGAGAGCCAGGAACGCTGCCTTCAGAGCTGGGGATGTCCCCCATCTGAGGGCAGCAAGAGCCAACCTGTCCCGTGGAATCAGGAAAGCCAAACACAAATACACACAGAAAATAACCGGACACTTTAGAGATAGCAGGGACACACGGAGTCTGTGGCAGGGCATCCAGAACATCACGGACTACAAACCCTTGCCACAGACCTGTGACAACAATATCACCCTGCTCAATGACCTCAACAGCTTCTTTGCACGGTTTGAGGCAGGAAATGACACCCGGCCCCAAAAAACTCCACCACCTCCCCACGACCAGCCCCTGTGTGTGTCTGCAGCCAGCGTGAAGAGGACACTCTCCAGGATCAACACCCGCAAGGCTGCAGGCCCGGACAACATTCCTGGTCGTGTGTTGAAAGACTGTGCAGAGGAGCTCAAGGATGTCTTCACAGACATCTTTAATGCTTCTCTGAGCCAGGCTGTCGTTCCCTCCTGCTTCAAAACCACTACCATCGTTCCCGTGCCAAAGAAGCCCACTCCGGCCACTTTTAATGACTATCGCCCTGTTGCACTGACCCCCATCATCATGAAGTGCTTTGAACGGCTAGTCATGGCACACATCAAATCCATCCCCCCCCACCCTAGACCCATACCAGTTTGCATACCGGGCCAACCGCTCTACCGAGGATGCAATCTGTTCTGCACTTCACCCGGCTCTCACCCACCTAGACAATAAAGACTCATATGTGAGAATGCTGTTCATAGATTTCAGTTCAGCATTCAACACTATAATCCCACAGCAGCTCATTATCAAACTAGACCACCTGGGGCTTCAGACCTCACTCTGTAATTGGCTGCTGGACTTCCTCAGTGAGAGGCCACAGGCAGTGCGGGTCGGCAGAAACACCTCAAGCTGCATTAGACTGAGCACAGGAGCCCCCCAGGGCTGTGTGCTCAGTCCGATGCTCTTCACTCTGCTGACCCACGACTGCTCACCAGCGTTCAGCACCAATCACATAGTGAAGTTTGCGGACGATACGACTGTGGTGGGTCTCATCTCTAATAACGATGAGACAAACTACAGGAGTGAGGTGAGCCTTCTGACCCAGTGGTGCAGCAATAACAATCTCCTTCTTAATGTTGAAAAGACCAAGGAGATTGTTATTGACTTCCGGAGAGGCCCCACCCAGCACCCCCCACTGTCCATCAATGGTGCTGCTGTAGAGAGGATGAGCAGCACCAAATTCCTGGGGGTGCACATCAGTGAGGACCTCTCCTGGACAGTGAATACTGTATCACTGGCAAAGAGGGCTCAGAAGCGCCTCTATTTCCTCTGCAAACTGAGGAGAGCTGGAGCCCCTCCACCCATTATGACCACCTTCTACCGAGGCACCATTGAGAGCGTCCTGACCAGCTGCATCATTGTGTGGTACGGGAGCTGCACTGAACAGAACAGGAAAGCCCTGCAGCGCATAGTGAATGCAGCTGGGAGGATCGCTGGTGTCTCTCTCCCCTCCCTCCTAGACATTTTTAACACCCGGCTCACCCGCAGAGCGTCCAGCATTGTGGGTGACCCGAGCCACCCCGCACATAGCCTGTTCAGCCTCCTGCCCTCGGGGAGAAGGTACCGGAGTCTCCGGGCCCACTCCACCAGGCTTTCAAACAGCTTCATCCACCAGGCTGTCAGGAGGCTGAACTCACACCCGAACTCTCACCTTACCCATCTCCCACCCCCCACCCCCCATACTGGCATAACCTGTATTCCATAAAAAGACCTATCACTCTAGACACTTTTAAAAAAACTGCTGCTAAGGACTACTGTTGCACTGTTGCACATTTACATTACTACTGGATTTTACTCCTGTTGCACTGTTGTTTACTACTGTTATTGCACATTTACTACTGGAATTTTAGTACTGTTGTTTACTCCTGTTACTGCACTAGAATTACTACTGTTGCACATTTATTCTTATTTTATCTTAACTCCTATGCACATTCTACTGCACATGACCAATTCACTGCTGTATCTTCCATTGCACATTTTTGATGCACACTGCACACTTTGGAAATCTGTATATAGTATAGTTTATTTATTATGTTGCACTGTTTTAAGATTTTAGATCGTAGACTTTAGTTTTAACTTTAGATCTCTGTCTTAGATAGTTTTTTGTTGTGTTTGTCTTCATATTGTATTTTGTACACTGTCTTTTTGCACTACTTGGCCAGAGAGAAACAAAATTTCGATTCACTGTATGTTGAACACATATGGCAGAATTGACAATAAAGCTGACTTTGAACTTGAACTTTGAACTTTATGGCTTTTTGGTGAATGTATCGCTATTTTGAGTACTGTGTACTTTTAATTCTACCTTTGGGCTCTAAAAATTTAATTCTTGGGAGCTTCTCCGTTCTATAGACAGTTCTTTAGAAGGGAGAAGAAATTTGACTTAGATAATTGTGACTTCGGGTTATAATTAGTTTAAAATATTTAATTTAAAATTTTAATCACCTATTTTACGCACAGTTTTTTTCCTAAATTAAAATATGTGTCCATCACGTTTCGTTGTCTGCGGGACGGTCCAAATTGCAGCTATTAAGTTTAAGCTTCTGCAACAAAATGAGAGAGAAAAGTAGCGTAGGAGTAAACGTAGAATTTTGAAAATAATGATTTTATTGGTATTTAATTTAGATAAAACAAGAACTCCCAATCTTAAGTTAATTATAAAAGCAATTAGTTTGTCCAGTACCTCCCTTAATATGACAGGTGATATAACCTTTTATATTTTAAATTGTACCCGGAAAAATGAACTGTAATAAATTAAAAATAACCTTTAGCAATTTAAACCTCTATACTCCAATTATTTGTATTAAATTTTGAAATGTATCTACCTCCTCAATTGTTTTAGGGCCTGATTGCCGATAAGATATTTACTTTAATAATTGCAATGCTTTCTCAATAGCTTAAACTGTTTCTTATTTATTTATTATTTCGTTCATTGATGGCACCGTGCAACAAATAATTCTCACATTGCTTCTTTCTGTGGACTCAAAACTAGTCCGTGCTTGACCAACTCGTACTGAGCAAACATACAGACCAGAGGCGCTCCGAGCCTGAAGCAACAAAGCGCTTTCTTTAATTCCCACTTCACTCAAAATACAGACTGACACTATCCTTTCCTTGTTCCTAATTTTCTAATTCCTTTTTCTCAATTCTTACAACATTAACAAGAACAACAGCATTAATAGCTAAGTTACGGGCTCATATCTTTCCCTGTGACCTCTTGACCTCTCTGCTCACTGCCGCTCACCTCAGAGAGACCGCAGGCAAAAATAGACAAACACCCATAACAGGATTTATTATTCCCATTAAATTAATTAAACTAGCAAATCTTTGAGAGCTGAATTTAAAATATTTACAATTGTATTAAATTTAGAATTTATTGGTTTAAGTAAATTACCCAATGCAAGACTTTTAATTGAGTTTCGCCAAAACAAGACAATTTTCACAAAATTATAGGACAAGCCGTCTCCAAGCAAAGATCATGACACTCACACAACCAGAATTTCCACAAACATCTCTCCAATAAATGCCATAATTCTTATCTTTCAACCTTCTTCTATCACATTTCATTTATAACAAAGCTTTCAACAAGACTTTACATAAACCACCATAGCCAATATTTTAACTCAAATCAAGACTGGGTTTTATCCATCATAAACAACTCTGAACATCACTCATCTCATGCTTGCTCAAACAAGTGCTTCTTAATAAAAAATTCTAATTTACAAAGTGCCATCAATTTGAACAATTTATTCATTTGATGAATTTATACTATCTTCCTCACTACATACATCGCTGTACATATCATCTCTCCGGGACCCACCGCAGTTTTTGTTTTTATAATAACATGATTCTAATGTTTTCTGACCGCTACGAGCACAACATTATAAATATGATGCCGACTATAATTAATATGAGCATAACACAGACCGACACCAAGAGAAAACAAATCTCCCAGGTAATTCTAAATGTGTTTAATTTTTTCAGTATCTGCGTAATTTTGGTGGAATTAGCCAAACACAGACTTTTCGTTATATTTTCAGCTTTTTCTGTAATCTCTTTTACAAGCTCAGCTTTTATTTTCAAGTGTATTTCTTTTTCACAAACTTTTGATGACGCTTCTCGTAACAGTACTACCAAACGGGAAAGTCATGCAAAGGCAACCTGCTTGTAATTTAGGTCGGTTTTTCTAAGTACAACTCAGTTTAACTTCGGTCACATCAGTTTCCTGCACCAAAGTATTATTAATTTCGTCACAAACAAAATTGCGCATCCCATATAAGATTGAGTATGCTACGAGTGTCTGTCCATTTGTATTAGTTGCATTTAGTCCGGCAATTTTATCATCCGGATTACAGGGTATAAATAGAATGTTAAGTTGGACAATTGACCTTCGGCCAATTTTACAGAAGCAAGTGACGTCATCCTGTTCTTCGAACTGTTACTTCTGCATCTTGGGTGTCTTGAGAGCTTAAGGCAATCAAAAACACCAATAATGTTACTTTTGGAATTCCTTTTTTTGTAAACTCAAATTAGGAGTTTTTGTTTTTTCTTTTTTGTGTAAAGTTTAACCACAGTGTTTTTTCTTACAAAATCCGCTTTTTTTCTCTCTCGTGCAAAGCAATAAACACGGAACTTAATTAATAACTTTGTTTTTTAATCACGCTTTATCAAATTTAAAGCTTAAACGTTCATTATTATTTTGATTCTACGCTCCTTCTTTTTTCACGTGTTGGCGTACAAACACGGACTTTTTAATTACTGATTTTATATTGTTTTGAAATTACCACTTAATTTATTACAAAGGTCCCTCACAAAACATCACATATAATTTTGGTTTTGGCCAATGTGACAGACATTCTTTGAAAAAGGCACTGCCATACCGTTTTTGTAGAGCGCTCTTGGATGCGTTGTTTCTCCGAGGGGCCTTTGGGGGAGACGACGACCTGGTCCTTTTGCGTAGTTCAAATCACGTCACGTGGTCACCAAGTTGTGGGAAGAAACTCTTACGACCTCGTCCAGAAATGCAGGAAGCTGAGAAGGTTCACTTAGGCACTTTAATGTTGAGCAGAGTATACAGGCATGATCAGTACAGATGTCCTGTCGTCTCCCTGTCTGAGGTACAGAATCGTGGAGTATTTATCCTCCAAACCAGTGGATCAATAACTCACTATCAGGATCCACCGTCATCTGGACTTTGAAATGCAACGTGTCACAGTGGTACATAACATGATCAAAACACAGACAAAGTCCAGTTTAACAACACCACATCTTCTAGTCCTCTACTGACTCAGCATAAAAAAGCAATTTAATCACTCATGGTCGTAAACGACATCAGGCATATCATGACCTTTGATGAGTTAAACAAACAAAGATTATTTTCCTCACAGAACCCACCTGCCAACTCACTCCATCCCTGGATTGTTTGCTGTAACCAACTGGCAACACTTTGATTTGTCTCCACTACTGACACACCCAGTCCCTTAGCGCTTTCCTCCTTCATCTCACGCTTAAACCTCCTTGTTGTTGTCGTCACTATGAGCTGTCCTGCTACCATAGACACCTGTAGCTCAGCAGTCTTTAAGTTAGCTGTAGTAGCGTCTGTTTTAGTTGTCGTCGTAAGGATGGTAGTTTTCAGAATATTCGTAGTCGTAGGGATAATTGGAGTAGTTGGAATAGTCGAAGTAGCTTGAGTAGTCGGAATAATTGGAGTAGGAGTGGTTATTGGAACCGTTGTAGTCACTTCAGTCTGTGAAGTCATTAAAGTTGCTGTCGTCGGAATAGTTGTGGCTGTACTCTGGACTGTCGTCGGCGTTGTCATGGTTATAATTGTCGGAGTGGGAGTGGTAGTCGTTAAGTGTGTAGTCGTTTGTGGGATTGTGGGAGTCGTATTGTCAATTATGATCTTACGTTCCCTTGAGGGGATCTCGTTTGGGGCCAATGTGGGGTGGAACAATTTTACATATCACACTTCAACCGGGATTCCTGTTTTTCCAGCATCTGTAACATAAACAGTCCATCCCACGTAAAGTTTCCCCTCACCCCTTATCTCCTCACTAATTCCCACTTTATCCCTCCATTCAGTGTTTCTCTCAATCACATGTAACACACAAACTGTTTGTCCCCATTTATCTAAACTAACTCTACCAAACCACCCTCTGGTCAAAGTGAACCCACAGAGATGTAATCTCTGATGTTCCCCCTTCACCACCTGAAACTGGAACATACTTATATTGTCAGTCCATTCATATTTTGGCATTCTCACAGTCCACCTGTTGTCCAAATGATTAAATATTGTTGATGTACTGACCCATTTGTCCGCTGTCGGCCAGTCCACTGGAGCTGCCCTTTTCTGTCTCTTGTGTCCACTCCTGGCAGCCTCCATCATTGGCTGGCCTTCAATCTGTACCAACCTCATCCCCAGTAGGAGTAGCAGCAGGATCACAATTTTCCCCCCTTTCCAGGGGAGATTCACCCTGGAATTCAGCATCCTCCCTTTTCTCTTTGGTCTCCAATGTCTCTTCTAAGTCAGAATTAACTTTCACACAGTGATTTAGATGGTACCAAGTAGCCGATCCTTTTACTTGGACTGCCGTTGACGTCGCTCTAGTCACCTTGTATGGCCCCTCTCTCCTTGGCACGTCCCACTTCCTCCTGAAGACCATCAAATACACCAAATCACCTGGTTTTACTTTTAGTTTCTCCTCCTGGTCTCCTTTACAAAATACAAAAACCCCACTCAAGCGGAAATGCTCCTGTGGATACTAGTTAGTTGTCTCACATATGCTTTCATGTCATTTGCCAGAACATCTAACGGTGGGCCCTTCGCAGCCTTATACACAGGTGTTGGCATAACACGACCTGTCAATGCTTCGTGAGGTGACAATTTAAGCGTTTTGTTAGCACTAGCTCTGTATGCCATCAATGCAAGTGGAAGCGCGTCAACCCAATTCAATCCCGTGCACATGTAAATTTTTAGCAGTTTGTTTTTCAGCACCCCGTTAGCTCTTTCTACCATACCATTCGCCCATGGGGAATAGACACAGAACAGTCTTTGTTTTACACCCAACTTTTGTAAGACACATTTTACAGTCTTGTCTACGAATTCCTTACCATTGTCCAAACTAATTCTGTCCGGGATCCCAAATCTAGGTATAACTTCTCTGCACAAGAACTTTGTTACTGTGTCTGCATTTTTGTGTTTAGATGGTGTGGCCTCCACCCATCTACTAAATCTATCAACTACAACCAACATGTACCTTTTCCCCTGCACTGGTCTTACCATGTCTACAAAATCCATTGCCAGATGCATAAACGTGCCGGAATATGCCCTGCTGGTGGCGTTTCTCCCCTCCTTATGTTATTTTTTAAACATGTGTCACAACGACTCAGTGCACATGTTGCTGCAGTTTTGGTGCCCAAAAATTCCATAGTTTGATTTTTCTCATTACCTCGCTTCGTGATTCATGACTCACTCCGTGCGCTTCCCCTATCATTAGTGGTAGTACCCCATTGGGCGCTACAACGAGCCCTTTGTGATTTCTCCACAGTCCCTCCATGTCTTTTGAGGCTCCTCTCTGAGCCCATAACATCTTCTCAGCCTCTGGTGCCTCTTCCTGTAACAGTAACATGTCTTTTAGGGACATTTGGTCTTCAATGTCCACCATATGAGTCACCATAACAGCTTCTTTTCTTGCTAACGCAGCGTGTTTAGCTGCTTCGTCAGCTGCACTATTTCCTTTGGTGATCAGAGAGCCATCTTTTTGATATGACATACACTTAACTATCGCCAGAGCCTTAGGCTTCATCATGGCCAGCAACAACTTTCAATTTATTCACCATGTTGGATAGGTGAACCATCAGATTTTTAAAATCCTCTCCCCTTCCATGCTGCTCCAAACAGGTGACACACACCATGTGCATGCTGAGTCGGTGTAAATATTTACCTTTCGTCCCTCAGCATACTCGCATGCACTCGTCAATGCCTTTAATTCTGCTAATTGTGCTGAGCATGGCTGTTTACAGCTCTGCTCTCTCACCACACTTGTTTCACCGTCTTTCATTTCCACAACTGCGAACCCAGCTTTGAGTGTGTCTCCGTCCCTATAACAGGAGCCGTCAACAAACAACGTAACTCCGCCTCCTGCAACGGAACCGCACTCAAATCCACTCGCAATTTTGCATATTTTTCAGATTCCACCACACAATCGTGTGGTTCTCCCTCATCCGGTAATGGAACTGAGTCTGCTGGATTTTTTACCTGACAGACCCTGATCGTCACATCTGGATATTCAAGAAGTCGATGGTAATCAGTGAGCCTCTGTGCTGTTCGTACAAATTTGCATTTTTCTATCAAATTTACCAATTTGTGGTGAGACAAAATTTCAATGGGATAACCCATAGTTAGAGCAGAGGCTTTTTTGTACAACAGATGTGCTGCTGCCAAATCTCTGTAGCAGTCTGGGAGCCCAAGCTCTACCGCTGATAATGCTACTGAATAATACGCAATTGATTGAGCGTGTGTTCCTATGCCCGATTTTTGAGCCAAAACTCCACACGCATGATTCTGACGACACGATATGAACAACTGAAAAGGTTTGTCATAGTCCTGTAGCCTCAATGCTGGTGCCTGCTGTAACAAGGTTTTAATTGTTTCAAATGCAACACACCCCTCAGGCGTCTAGCTCTCAATTGACTTGCTCCTTGTTTTTTGATCATTTCCCTTAAGGGCTGCACAATGACAGAATAGCCATCAATCCATTCAGCACTGTATCCTGTCATTCCCAAAAATGTCATTATTTCTCTCACCGTTATGGGTTTTGGAGCTTTTGTGATAGTCTCCAATTGAGCTGGTGACACTGCTCGTGACCCCTCCTTGATCAATCGCCCTAGGTATTCAAAACCTCTGGTTTACAGTATTGCAACTTTTTCAATGAGGCTTTGTGACCTTTTTCAGCAAGCATGGTCAGCAACGTCTTGGAATTTCTGTGGCAGGTTTCCAGATCTGGTGAACAAATCAGTAAATCATCAACAAATTGCAATATAGTGCTAGAGATTTTGTTTGACAACTCTGCCATGTCCTCCAATATTTTATTAAACAAATGAGGACTGTGCTTGAAGCCCTGTGCCAATCTTGTGTACCTGTAAGATTCATTTTTTTAGGTGAATGCAAACAGGTGACTGCTTTCTGGACTCAGTGGTACACTGAAAAACGCAGAGCATAGATCAACCACTGTAAACCATTTTGCATCCACTCCCTGGTGGAAGTCATAAAAATGTCACTCAGTCCCAACCAATACACAATCTCCTCTTTTGTTTTGACCATGTTCATTTGGCAATGTTCCACATCCACAATCAGTCCACCGGATGTACACAAAATAGCACATTTCAGTTTACACAGAGCATCTCTACCCAACAAGTTTATAGGTGTTTGATGTGAAATTAACAGCGGCAGTTTAATAGTCTGTCCTTGAAATTCCAGGGGTACTGGAACCGACTTTGGTATCAGCTGCTTGCCTTGTCCACTCTTTGCGTGTGTTGTGGACATAAGCCTGAGGGCTCTCCTCATCTTTAATGGGAACTGTAATAATACTGTCCGGTTAAATTCTTGTCGGATAGCGCCCCCTCAATGCAGTCCAAAGTGCATTTCTATGTCTGTTCAAAATGTCTCCATCATGCACTTGAGTCCCCACATACTGCTCCAGGCCAGCATCACATAAAATCTGTTCCATTTCTTGTTTTCCCATAATTTTCCCCCATAAAGCTTTGATATCACCCATTCCTAAAATCACAGCTAACGTTTCTTCCTCAAAAGCCATGATCCATCGACCAGCTCCCTCATGTATACTCGGAAGTTTCAAAATTAACCCCTCCATGTCCATTGTGGACCACGGAATATAACTTAAATTTGGCCCTTTGGCCAGCAGAGGGTACATAGAGTCTTCTCCTAATCTGGTAGATAAACCGGATGGACCGCCTACCTGTAACGTCAGTTCTCCACTCACTCTCCCCTTTTCCTGTATTTCAAGAGCAGCCTTAACTCCTCCCCTTTTCTCTTTAAGTCCACAATCTGCCCCATTGACCATCTCATCACCATTAATTTCACCATGTTCATCTATACCAAAATCAATAATTGGAGCTTTTTTGTCATTCCTTTTTGGCGTAGACAACCCAGAATATTCTACTTCTAAAACTGATCTATCAGCGAGACTCTGCCCCCATCGCACATTTTTGTCTCCGTCTAATTCTTCCTCTCTCTCCTCTCTTTCCTCTATTCTTTCTGCCCTCTGAAGTCTTTTTTTAATTTAATTTTTTAATAAACGTCATGATAGCCGCTAGTCCTCTGTCCTTTCTGTCCTTCCCATGGGGTTAAAGCATTTTTCCTAGTTTTTGCTTCTGCCTCCTCCAGATCACTCAATGGATAACATGTACCTTTTTCAGATTCCATTACGTAATCCCCCACTACTCTCAATGATCTGATTGGCATTTGTGCCGCATATGGAGGCGGTAATATTTTCTGATATGCCTTCCCTTTAACCCCTCTCTTCTCAAGCTCCGTTCTCACATGATCTTTTGAACTTTGTCTTAACTTTTTGCCTTGCTCTTGAAAGAAGCTGTAAAATAGCTAACTCACGATCTCGTTTCTGCTGACGTTTTTCTGATTTATCTTTAGCTTTATAATTTCTAACCAAAAACTCAATTTCCATGATCCTGTCCAAATCAAACGTCCCAGCTTCGGGCCAAGCAGATACATTTCTCTTTGTGCGTTTACCGCACTTTTTCGAAACCTTGTCAATTTCATCTGAAAGCAACAGATTACATTTTCCCAACATTTGCACCGCACTCAATCCTCCTGGCTCCATAATTACCACTTTGTTATTCACTGTTGGCACAAGTCTTCACAATCACAAGTCCAACTTTGTTCTTAAAGATTACAATCACAAGTCCAACAAATGTTAGAACTGCTTTACCACATATGAACCACAACACTGCTGACACGCTTATCCAAACAGCCTCTAATTTTTTCAAAACAGATGACTTCCAAACTAGACAAACCAATCCCAGCACAATATTAACATACACTGCTTTAAACTTCCAACACACCAGCAGCAGAGATGGGGAGGGCTCTCAACTCACTCTCAACAGAGCAGCCCCTCCCTTTTGAGTTTTAGGAGCAGGGCTCCTGTTACACTGCGCACATGCTACCACGCAGAAATCTAAAAATAAATGTCCCCCTGCTCACGGCAGCAAGCCAGCAACTATGTAGCAACCACGAAGGTGGGGGCTAGCCCCTCCCAACTCAGATTTAGACTTTGCACCTTAAAGGCGCTCTATGATTTTTCATACAACTGCACCACAAATACAACTTTAACACTGTATATGTTACTTTGTCCGGACTTTTAAAATATATACATATTTTACAAATAGCGCTATTCCACAGGACTTAAAAGGCCTTTTTCTAGCTTTTCCTCTCTGAAAGCTATTCTCACTTTTTCACCCAACTTGGTTTTCGTCTCACTCAGAAACAGCGCAGCATGTCGATCGCACCATGCCTGGCAAAAACCTCATTAGATTTCTCTTATTTTATACTCTGCAGTGACACATATATAATTTGACTCAGCCAATAATTTATCTATCAATTTAAACCCGAACCGCATAACAGAGTTACGTCTCCATTTCCTAACCTGTGATTTTGTGGCACCTCTTGGCTACACTTAACATATTATTTTTCTTACAGAATTTCCAACCCTCACCAGCTTTTGTGCCAAATTTATTGGGGCTTCACCTAATTATTTCGCAGCCTGCGTTAGTCAGGAAAGGGACGTCGTTGCAGTCTTTTTAAATCAAAATTGTGATCAGAACAGCTTTCCACCGTGACCTACACGTCAAAGCCCTCTATTTATTCTGTATGCTTTCCTAACCCTCAGCCACGGGAGCCAAAAATACATAAATTTACGTGGTCAATAGACTTCCTTTCCTCCAAACCTTTTTATAATTTTATTTTATTTTTACCATAGCACACTATAAGCAATTATACAATGCATACATACATGCAATTTCTACTTGTCACCATCTCTGGTCTATTCCCCGCACCTGTTTTTTCAGAGAAGCCTAACGAAACTGGTGTAAAACCCCCAAGCAGATTTGCTTACCTTCTCTGTTGAGGAACGATGACCAGCTCCGGTCTGGCTCCTTTTCCTCCTGCGTGAGTGACGCCAAAGTTTTATGTGGTGGCTCTCAAGAATTCATGGAGGCCGAGTTTACGCAATTAGATGATGTTTATTCAAAAATGATATACGCAAAAATGATATACGTTACAAATTACAAAATAGTACCGCATATTGAGCCTATAGAAAACTTAAGAGAAAAGATGCGGAGACAGTGGCAAGGTCTGACCTCTTCTGACCTAGGATTGAAGACAAATTAGCGCCGAAGCATCCTCTCTCCCTCGTTTTACTCAGAAGCATAAAGCTAATCTCACGACCATAAAAGGGATGCTACTGGCGACAATCTTTCCCCTGGTTTCGTAACTGGTTACTTAGTTACGTAAACATTTCTAAACAGACCAGAGGGGTATTCCACGAAATCTACTAAGCGCAAAGCCCGGCTTTATTTGTCAGTTGGCGCTAGTTTAAGTGAGAGTTCGGTTCCACGACGCTCGCTAAACTTAGTTCCCGCTGAGTTACTGGGGCAACATGGTCTTAGCAGATAGTCTGGTCGAGGGCAGGCTAAAGTTGTGGCTTAGTCAGGCCGTGTCAAACAAACAGTTCCGCACACCTCTCGCATGAGTATCTGTGTTGTCCGAAAACAATATCAGCAAAAAAACAAATTACCTTACGTTCTTGGTTCTTGACAAATCTCCGGTAATCTAAACATATGTTTTTGAACCGCTGTCTTTACGACATTAACATATAGAAGAATTCCAGAGGTATCTCAGCGAAAGGCTTTGGTTGAGTGGTTATGTGCTTTGACTCTCATACGGGTGACCCGGGTTCGATTCCCGCTATTGACCTATTGATGCCCGAGTTAAAATTGAGTTTAATTTTCACGCATTTATATTTGCAACATATTACAGAAATGGAAATGAATTTAACCTAGAATTATTGTTATCATCACATAAATTATATCAGTTGGGCCTAACATCACTCTCACTTGACACTTTATATTTTAAGTGATATCTCTATCAAAGAATACAGTTACAGGTAAACCTTTACTTTTAAAACAAAATGTAGCCAGGCACACTCCGTGATGCAACATTTCAATGATTCAACAAATTTGCTTCAGAGATGCTGTGCAAGCCTTTTAATGAAATCCTATTTATCAATTTCCATCAATAGGCATAAAACAATAAAAGACATGAGGTATGACATTCTGGTGTGAGGCCACTGCTGGAGGACTGCTGAGGGTCAGGCAAGGCACTGCTGGAGGACTGCTGAGGGTCAGGCAAGGCACTGCTGGAGGACTGCTGAGGACGGTCCAAGTGTACGCCATCTTCAGTAACTACAACACAAGCATACTATTAAAATACACAAATGCTTGGATCACAGCTGAGGCAAGCATTAGTCTAGAGAATACCTTGAATATACTCTTCAGAAGAACTCGCAGGAAGGATCTTTGATGGGGTCCCTCCTTCAATTACCTCCACCAGTGGGTGACCTCGGTTTAGGGCCAGTGCCAGCTCGTCTGCAGGTGAAAGGTTTTGAGGGGGGCTCCCACCTCTTGTGGCTTGGTAGCTACTGTTCATTTTAAATTAAATTAAGGTACCATTTCAACAGTATTACTAATTTCACTGAATAATAATATTAATATTAGCCTACTTACCACTCTGCAAAATGTTTTTATGCTTTGTCTTTACCTGCAAAACAGTCCTCTTCACATTATTACTGCTCAAAGACAAGATAACACAATTTAACGTATTAGTTGGAGCAAATACTTTTACACAGTAAAAATAAATTACAACTGACAAGACTGCTCTACAAATATATAATATTTATGACATTAACTGTCCTCTCTGAGAATTGAACTCACAATCTCCCGCACCCCAGACCGTAACTTTAGAACTTTTAGAAACAGGTAAGAGTACAACACCTTTGGCATGAGCACCAGGAAATAAAGAAAAAAAAGCCACACAGACCTCCTCACTGAACCTGTCGAATTACGTTCCAGTTTGAATATCTACAAATCTCAGGTGAAGGTGTGGCAAATATTTAATCCTGTTCATCAGTGAAACTCCACAAACTCTGAGCTCTGTATCCTCCTGAGACCCGGCCCATTATTTTGTGTCCTTTATAGTGGACATTGAGTTAACCAGTCTGTCTTTTAAGTGTTTTGAGATACACTCTAGTTTGTGGCTGCACTATGATAAATAAATAAATAAATAAACCAGATCTCAACTAGGACTAAACCAGGTCTAAACCAGGACTAAACCAGCTCTAAATCAGGAATAAACTCAGAAAAAACAGGACTAAACCAGGAGAAAATCACGACTAAACTAGGTCTAAACCAGGTCTAAACCAGGTCTAAGCCAGGACTAAACCAGGACTAAACCAGCTCTAAATCAGGAATAAACTGAGACAAAACAGGACTAAACCAGGAGAAAATCACGACTAAACCAGGACTAAACCAGGACTAAACCAGGACCTGGTTTAGGCCTGGTTTAGATCTAGTTTAGACCTGGCTTAGACCTGGTTTAGATCTGGTTTAGTCCTGGTTTAGTCCTGGTTTAAACCTAGTTTAGTCCTGGTTTAGTCCTGGTTTAAACTTAGTTTAGTCCTGGTTTAGACCTAGTTTAGGCCTAGTTTAGACGTGGTTTAGACCCGGTTTAGTCCTGGTTTAGACCTAGTTTAGTCCTGGTTTAGACCTAGTTTAGGCCTGGTTTAGGCCTGGTTTAGTCCTGGTTTAGACCTGGTTTACACCTGGTTTAGTCCTGGTTTAGACCTGGTTTAGACCCTGTTTTAGACCTAGTTTAGACCTGGTTTAGTCCTGGTTTAGACCTAGTTTAGTCCTGGTTTAGACCTAGTTTAGGCCTGGTTTAGTCCTGGATTAGACCTAGTTTAGACCTGGTTTAGTCCTGGTTTAGACCTGGTTTAGACCCTGGTTTAGACCTAGTTTAGGCCTGGTTTAGACCCTGGTTTAGATGTAGTTTAGACCTGGTTTAGTCCTGGTTTAGTCCTGGTTTAGACCTAGTTTAGTCCTAGTTTAGTCCTGGTTTAGTCCTGGTTTAGACCCGGTTTAGTCCTGGTTTAGTCCTGGTTTAGACCTAGTTTAGTCCTGGTTTAGACCTAGTTTAGGCCCGGTTTAGTCCTGGTTTAGACCCAGTTTAGTCCTGGTTTAGTCCTGGTTAAACCTAGTTTAGACCTGGTTTAGACCCTGGTTTAGACCTAGTTTAGGCCTGGTTTAGACCCTGGGTTAAACCTGGTTTAGACCTGGTTTAGTCCTGGTTTAGACCTAGTTTAGTCCTGGTTTAGACCTAGTTTAGGCCTGATTTAGTCCTGGTTTAGACCTAGTTTAGACCTGGTTTAGTCTTGGTTTAGTCTTGGTTTAGACCTAGTTTAGACCTGGTTTAGTCCTGGTTTAGACCTAGTTTAGGCCTGGTTTAGACCTAGTTTAGGCCTGGTTTAGTCCTTTTTTAGACCTAGTTTAGTCCTGGTTTAGTCCTAGTTTAGGCCTGGTTTAGTCCTGGTTTAAACCTAGTTTAGGCCTGGTTTAGTCCTGGTTTAGACCTAGTTTAGTCCTGGTTTAGTCCTTGTTTAGACCTAGTTTAGGCCTGGTTTAGACCCTGGTTTAGACCTAGTTTAGACCTGGTTTAGTCCTGGTTTAGACCTGGTTTAGTCCTGGTTTACACCTAGTTTAGGCCTGGTTTAGTCCTGGTTTAGACCTAATTTAGACCTGGTTTAGTCCTGGTTTACACCTAGTTTAGGCCTGGTTTAGTCCTGTTTTAGACCTAATTTAGACCTGGTTTAATCCTGGTTTAGTCCTGGTTTACACCTAGTTTAGGCCTGGTTTAGTCCTCTTTTAGACCTAATTTAGACCTGGTTTAGTCCTGGTTTTGACCTAGTTTAGGCCTGGTTTAGACCTAGTTTAGGCCTGGTTTAGTCCTTTTTTAGACCTAGTTTAGGCCTGGTTTAGTCCTGGTTTAGACCTAATTTAGACCTGGTTTAGTCCTGGTTTAGACCTAGTTTAGAACTGGTTTAGTCCTGGTTTAGACCTAGTTCAGGCCTGGTTTAGTCCTAGTTTAGACCTAGTTTAGGCCTGGTTTAGACATAGTTTAGTCCTGGTTTACACCTAGTTTAGGCCTGGTTTAGTCCTCTTTTAGACCTAATTTAGACCTGGTTTAGTCCTGGTTTAGTCCTGGTTTAGACCTAGTTTAGACCTGGTTTAGTCCTGGCTTAGACCTAGTTTAGGCCTAGTTTAGTCCTGGTTTAGACCTAGTTTAGGCCTGGTTTAGTCCTGGTTTACACTTAGTTTAGACCTAGTTTAGTCCTGGTTTAGTCCTGTTTTAGACCTAGTTTAGACCTGGTTTAGTCCTGGTTTAGTCCTGGTTTAGTCCTGGTTTACACTTAGTTTAGACCTAGTTTAGTCCTGGTTTAGTCCTGGTTTAGTCCTGGTTTAGTCCTGGTTTAGACCAAGTTTAGACCTGGTTTAGTCCTGGTTTAGTCCTGGTTTAGACCTAGTTTAGGCCTGGTTTAGTCCTGGTTTAAACCTAGTTTAGTCCTGGTTTAGACCTAGTTTAGGCCTGGTTTAGTCCTTGTTTAGACCTAGTTTAGACCTGGTTTAGTCCTGGTTTAGTCCTGGTTTAGTCCTAGTTTAGGCCTGGTTTAGTCCTGGTTTAGTCCTAGTTTAGGCCTGGTTTAGTCCTGGTTTATACCTAGTTCAGGCCTGGTTTAGTCCTGGTTTAGACCTAGTTTAGACCTGGTTTAGACCTAGTTTAGACCTGGTTTAGTCCTGGTTTAGACCTAGTTTAGTCCTGGTTTAGACCTAGTTTAGGCCTGGTTTAGACCCTGGTTTAGACCTAGTTTAGACCTGGTTTAGTCCTGGTTTAGACCTAGTTTAGTTCTGGTTTACACCTAGTTTTGCCTGGTTTAGTCCTGGTTTAGACCTAGTTTAGTCCTGGTTTAGTCCTGGTTTAGACCTAGTTTAGACCTGGTTTAGACCCTGGTTTAGTCCTGGTTTAAACCTAGTTTAGGCTTGGTTTAGTCCTGGTTTAGACCTAGGTTAGTCCTGGTTTAGTCCTTGTTTAGACCTAGTTTAGGCCTGGTTTAGACCCTGGCTTAGACCTAGTTTAGACCTGGTTTAGTCCTGGTTACACCTAGTTTAGTCCTGGTTTACACCTAGTTTAGGCCTGGCTTAGACCTAATTTAGACCTGGTTTAGTCCTGGTTTAGTCCTGGTTTAGACCTAGTTTAGACCTGGTTTAGTCCTGGTTTAGACCTAGTTCAGACCTGGTTTAGTCCTAGTTTAGACCTAGTTTAGGCCTGGTTTAGACATAGTTTAGTCCTGGTTTACACCTAGTTTAGGCCTGGTTTAGTCCTCTTTTAGACCTAATTTAGACCTGGTTTAGTCCTGGTTTAGTCCTGGTTTAGACCTAGTTTAGACCTGGTTTAGTCCTGGCTTAGACCTAGTTTAGGCCTAGTTTAGTCCTGGTTTAGACCTAGTTTAGGCCTGGTTTAGTCCTGGTTTACACTTAGTTTAATCCTGGTTTAGTCCTGTTTTAGACCTAGTTTAGTCCTGGTTTAGTCCTGGTTTAGACCAAGTTTAGACCTGGTTTAGTCCTGGTTTAGTCCTGGTTTAGACCTAGTTTAGGCCTGGTTTAGTCCTGGTTTAAACCTAGTTTAGTCCTGGTTTAGACCTAGTTTAGGCCTGGTTTAGTCCTGGTTTAGACCTAGTTTAGACCTGGTTTAGTCCTGGTTTAGTCCTAGTTTAGGCCTGGTTTAGTCCTGGTTTATACCTAGTTTAGGCCTGGTTTAGTCCTGGTTTAGACCTAGTTTAGACTTGGTTTAGACCTAGTTTAGACCTGGTTTAGTCCTGGTTTAGACCTAGTTTAGTCCTGGTTTAGACCTAGTTTAGGCCTGGTTTAGACCCTGGTTTAGACCTAGTTTAGTTCTGGTTTACACCTAGTTTAGGCCTGGTTTAGTCCTGGTTTAGACCTAATTTAGTCCTGGTTTAGACCTAGTTTAGACCTCGTTTAGACCCTGGTTTAGACCTAGTTTAGTCCTGGTTTACACCTAGTTTAGGCCTGGTTTAGTCCTGGTTTAGACCTAATTTAGACCTGGTTTAGTCCTGGTTTAGTCCTGGTTTAGTCCTGGTTTAGACCTAGTTTAGACCTGGTTTAATTCTGGCTTAGACCAAGTTTAAACCTGGTTTAGTCCTGGTTTAGCCCTGGTTTAGACCTAGTTTAGACCTGGTTTAGTCTGGTTTCAATTGGTGTATATCCTTTAAACCTAACTGCATTTGCACAAGATAGTCAACTTAACTTGTCTGATTTTACTGAACTAAAATCATTATTCTTGCCAGTACCATCTCTTTTTGGACTAAACCATGACTAAAAGAAGTCTAAACCAGATCAATACATAAAAAATAAATCTAATCTAATCTAATCTAATCTAATATAATATAATATAATATAATATAATAAATCTAATCTAATCTAATATAATCTAATATAATCTAATATAATATAATATAATATAATATAATCTAATATAATATAATATAATATAATATAATATAATATAATATAATAAATAAATAAATATGAAATTAAAAGGGAGTCTAAAAAGTTTTTCAGGCGACTGTAGAAGCTTGTCAGAGATATTGGTAATAAAAAAAACTGTTTTTGTCAGGTTGTTAACTTCACATGGATTTAACACTATTACAGTCCATTACAGGGGAAGTGTTACAACATTATGAATAAAAATAAAATTAACAAAATTTAAATGCTAAAGTGTTCATTTACCTCCAAATAAATAAATTAAAAAAAAAAAGCTGAAATACTTTTTTCTTTGGGTCCCAGGAGGATATACCAAATGTTTAAATGTGTGGAAGCTCTGCCTCCTCCTACAATCACTTCACTTTATTGAAGTTATCGAAGTGCAACATCCCTGCGCTTAGAATGTCCCACAGTATGGCATTAAACTGATCGCCTTTATTCAATTACACATGTTTTTATTCAAATTCAGACTTGATTTACAGAGCTGTTTATTTATTTTATTTACTTATCTAAAAAGGGACAATGCACATTAATCAACATCAAAACAATGTAAATGTGCCCGAGTTAGCTGATAAGAGCTAAATTGCATCGGTAGTCCCTTTGCCAGATGTCGAAAAGGCATCCTAAAAGAAAATACACTTACAAAGTTACACATTAAAAATGACACAAATGTACAATAACATGACAGAAATACAATAAAAGTTTTAGTGTTCACACATTTATGTTTCTAAAAGCCACTTTTAAACAAGGATTAAAGCAGGACTAAAGTAGGACTAAAGCAGGACTAAAGTAGGACTAAAGTAGGACTAAAGCAGGACTAAAGCAGGACTAAAGCATGACTAAAGCATGACTAAAACAGGACTACCAGGACTTTTTAGCATTCTTTTTAAAAGCAGAGAATGAGGGAGATGGAGTTACACTGTCCGTGTCCCCAAGAAGACAAAGATCACTGGACTTAATGACTACAGACCTGTGGCGCTGACGTCTGTAGTCATGAAGTCATTTGAGCGCCTGGTCTTGTCCCACCTCAAGTCCTTCACCTCCCCCCTCCTGGACCCCCTGGAGTTCGCCTACAGATCTAATCGATCTGTGGACGATGCCATTAACCTGGCCCTCCACTTCATCCTCCGGCATCTGGACTCCCCAGGAACCTACGCTAGGATCCTGTTTGTGGACTTCAGCTCTGCTTTCAACACCATCCTCCCTGCTCTGCTCCAGGACAAGCTTGCTCAGCTAAACGTGCCTGACTCCACCTGCAGGTGGATCACTGACTTCCTGAAGGATCGGAGGCAGTGCGTGCGGCTGGGGAAGAATGTCTCGGACTCCCGGACCATCAGCACAGGATCTCCACAGGGCTGTGTACTTTCTCCTCTGCTCTTCTCCCTGTACACAAACTGCTGCACCTCCGGCCACGACTCCGTCAAACTGGTTAAGTTTGCGGACGACACCACCCTCATCAGGCTCATCTCTGACGGCGATGAGTCTGCCTACAGGAGGGAGGTGGACCGGCTGGTGTCCTGGTGCAGCAGCAACAACCTGGATCTCAACCACCAGAAGACAGTGGAGATGATGGTGGACTTCAGGAAAGTCAGAGCCCTCCTGCCTCCTCTCTCCCTGACAGACTCCCCCATCACCACAGTGGACTCCTTCCGGTTCCTGGGCACCTGCATCACACAGGACCTCAGGTGGGAGCCGACCATCAACTCCCTCATCAAGAAGGCCCAGCAGAGGTTGTACTTCCTGCGGCAGCTAAGGAAAGCCAAGCTGCCAGTCCAGATGATGGTGCAGTTCTACACGGCCATCATTGAGTCCATCCTCACCTCTTCCATCACTGTGTGGTGCTGGAGCCACTGTCAGGGACAAACAGAGACTGCAGCGCATTGTGCGCTCTGCCGAGAAGGTGATTGGCTGCAGCCTTCCATCTATCCAGGACCTGTACGTCTCCAGGACTCGGGGGCGAGCAGGCCGGAGAGCAGCTGACACTGGACATGGACTGGACATGGACTATTTGGAGATGGACCCTGGACATGGACTATTTGAGCCACTTCCCTCTGGCAGGAGGCTACCGTCCATCGGGACCAGAACCTCCCGTCACAAGAACAGTTTCTTTCCCTCTGCTGTTGGACTCATAAACAATTCAGAACATCTGCACAAAGCTGGACACTTTATATCACCAGTCACTTTAATTACGTCATGTTTGCACTACTGTTCTGATACTGCTCATCTGGACCTTTTTGTTATTTGGATTGTTTATTATTTTTTACTATATTATAGCTATATCTTATTATTATTATTTAGTGTCTATACTCTAGTTATTACTATTATTATCTAGTGTTTTATGTTTGCACCTTATCACTGAGACAAGTTCCTAGTTTTGTGAATTGTGTTCACTTGACAATGGCAATAAAAGTCTTTCTGATTCTGATTCTGATGGGACGCTCTGATGGAGTAAACTGACCAAATCCAGTTTTAGACCTGGTTTAGGCCTGGCTTAGACCTGGTTTAGTCCTGGTTTAGACCTGGTTTAGTCCTGGTTTAGTCCTGGTTTAGACCTGGTTTGGACCTGGTTCAAATCTGGTTCAAAGCTGGTTTAGTCCTGGTTCAAACCTGGTTTAGTCCTGGATTAGACCTGGTTTAGACCTGGTTTAGACCTGGTTTATTCCTGGTTTAGACCTGGTTTAGACCTGGTTTAGTTTTGTTAGTTTGTTAGTTTGGTTTGCTTGATTCATGTTTAATCTTGTGACATGGAATTTGTTTCCTTGTTTTCACCTGCTGATTAAAATATGCCACAAAAACCAGACAGACCTGATCTGTGGACGTTCAAAAAAAAAACAACACTTCACAGCATCAACAAACCACTCAGATACTTTCAATTTGACGAGAACGGAGAGCAAAACAGCGTCTTCTGACCTGAAGGTAAGTTTGAAATTCACTAGAATTATGTCAAAAACTGATTTTAGTTTATTTTATTCATCTACATTTTGTACAGATGTTAAAATGAAATTAAATGGAGCTGCCCAAATCAGAAATATAAAAGATGTTGTGAAATGGTGAATAAGGCGAATAACTGATGTGACCTTCATAAAAAGAAGGAAAAAGACATTTGAAACGTGTTAAGGATCATTCCAGAACTGGAGGACATTTTGGCTTTAAAATTCTTGAAAAATGAACCTTCACTTTTCTGATTTTCTGCTACATATTCATCAATAATAGGTAATATCAAATGCTTGATTAGCTCAGCTTACGGATCAATGGGACAATTTTGATTACATGATTTATTTGGTTTATTTATTTCCTCTACTCACAGTAACAGGGTTGCAAATCTGCACTAATGTTCACTTTATCTCAGACCTGGTTTAGTCCTGGTTTAGTCCTGGTTTAGACCTGGTTTAGTCCTGGTTTAGACCTGGTTTAGACCTGGTTTAGTCCTGGTTTAGACCTGGTTTAGACCTGGTTTAGTCCTGGTTTAGTCCTGGTTTAGACCTGGTTTAGTCCTGGTTTAGACCTGGTTTAGACCTGGTTTAGTCCTGGTTTAGACCTGGTTTAGACCTGGTTTAGTCCTGGTTTAGTCCTGGTTTAGACCTGGTTTAATCCTGGTTTAGTCCTGGTTTAGACCTGGTTTAGACCTGGTTTAGACCTGGTTTAGATCAGGTCTAAATATATTATAAATAATAATATAAATATAATTGTCTTATTCTGATCATTTGCATAACAGGGTTGCATGAGGCAGAGTGAGACATTCAATCAAGGCTAACGATGTTTTAAAAATAAGAAAAATATAAGAGAAACCTTTGCTCTGCCCATTCTTTTGCAAAACTGCTTGATGATGTCAAGTCTAATTCTGGAATAACCCTTAAATTACTGTCTGAAAATAAAGGTGCACCACCTGCTTGTCTCCATGGAGATATTTTAGCTTTGCCAAGGATGTTCCACTGTATGGCATTAAATATCTGTCTCCAAGGAGACAAGACGGACCTGCCACCAGGCAAAGTTACAGGTCAGATCTGTGGAGAGGAGAAGAGTCACTGCTGTTCATGTTCAGTAATCCAAACACCTGTAAGATAACTAACGTTTACTTCCATCTCCATGGATACCACGCACATGCTCCACCTGAAAAGTTACACAGTGCATCTTTTCTTAAATTTCTTTTTTTTGTTTTTTTTTGTAGAATATTAGAATGGCACTGGTTTCATCACAGACTTATGAAGGTAAGACAACTGTATTCATCCAACCACCTCTGCCTCCTGATAGAACACATTTCTTAAACATTTCTTCTGTCTTGGATAGTGGATAATATTTATCAGTTTCACATGTTTAATGGCAGCTTGTGTGAAAAAGTTGAAAAGAATTGTACAAAAATCCAGGAAGTAGCACAAGTTGTAAAAAACAGAATAGTTCTGCTTATGTCATCATAGAAAACTCCATCCAAAAGGGCTTCATTTCATTTTTTTGAATGAGTCAAATCAGAACCGGCCAGACACATGGCTGATGTTTACAGTGTGGACGCTGAGTAAAATTATGGATTTACCTCGACTTATGTCGTTTTTGCGACCCATGTCCAAATAGGAAATGAAATAATTTGAATTTTTGTAACGTAATGTCATCATTTTAACTGTTTTGGTGAAAGTAGTTGTCTGTACGTCACATATGCACATATTAAATACCAGTGCTGCTCATCCCGGTGTTCTCATCCTTTTGTGTTTTTCTTTACAGTGGAGGGAAAATGTCTTAAACGCAGTGGCAGCTATGAATTCCTGCCACCAAACTGTAAGTGAACAGAAGGCTGCACAGCACACACATGGGTTAAACATATTTAGGACAAAAGGCTTGTCAGATCTGTGCTTTTTCAAAGTATTGTGTATGAAATACAAAACTTCTAACATATTATAATAAAAATACATTAAGTTCAGTACAAATAAATAAAATAACCAACAGTGCGGTGTAGTTCATAATTAAAGGCAGTTTCTCTCTTTCCAGTGTCTGAGCTGAGGCTGGTTCTTCTGGGGAGCGACTGGGGTCTGAAGGCCTTAGTGGGAGCTCTCCTCTTGGGAAAGACAAAGTTCACTCAACATAATAAATGTGTAAAAGTCAGTGAAACGATTAAAGGCAAACCAGTGACTGTGATCTACACTCCAGACGAGCTGCTCTCCACCACCACACAACAAGAACTCCAACAGGACATCAAAGATCTGAGTGCCCCTGGTCCTCATGTGTTTCTGCTGGTTCTATGGCCTGAAGACTTCACTGAGGAACACAAACGCACACTACAGTCAGTCCTGGAGAGCCTCAGTGAGCAGGCCTTCCACCAGTCACTGGTGCTGATGATACAAATCCCGGACTCATTATCCAAGGAGGAATACATGAGAGAGCCACATATAAGGGACATGATCATCAGATGTAGGTACAGATATCTGTGGATATATCACACTGATCTATGTCAATCCGATCTGGATCTAAAAGAATTTAAACGTAAAGAGCTGTTCTCAAGAATCAGTGACATATTGAAAGAGAACGATGGAGATCATGTGAGCCCTGACCCCTCTGAGGAGGAAGACACAGGTCAGACTTTGG
Organism: Paratrypauchen microcephalus; assembly: GCA_036785185.1. Classification (NCBI taxonomy): domain Eukaryota; kingdom Metazoa; phylum Chordata; class Actinopteri; order Gobiiformes; family Gobiidae; genus Paratrypauchen; species Paratrypauchen microcephalus. The sequence goes on along the minus strand of JAVJIX010000187.1, from coordinate 1,670,052 downwards.
CCTCTGGCACAAAACACAAACCCTCTCTGAACCTGGTTCTTTTTGGGAGCAGTGGAGCAGGGAAGACCTCAGCAGCTGAGTCCATTTTAGGGCGAGCAGAGCTCCCTGCAGCGAGCAGCCCAGGGCAGTGTGTTAAACATGAGGGAGAGGTCTGTGGGCGTCGGGTGTCTCTGGTGGAGCTACCGACTCTGTCTGGAAAACCTCTGAAGACAGTGATGGAGCAGTGCCTCCGCTGCATCTCCCTCTGTGCTCCTGAGGGCGTCCATGCCTTCATCCTGGTTCTACCGCTGGGTCCCCTCACCGACGAAGACAAGGCCGAGCTAAAGACCATCCAGGACACACTCAGCTCTCGAGTCCTTCTCTTCACTATGATTCTGTTCACTGTGGACTCAGAGTCCACTGCTCCAGCTGAGCTTCAGTTTGTCACAGGAGACAGAGACATCCAGGAGCTGCGTCAGAGCTGTGGAGGAGGAGATCTTATATTCAACCCCAGGGACCAGCAGAAGGTCTCTGAGCTGCTGGAGTCTGTAGAGACTTTAAGGACCAAGAATGAACCTCACAGCTTCACCACAGAGACTCTGGTACAAGTCCAGATTGAGAAGATTTGTGCTCTACAGAAGAAACAGGAGAGATGTAAGTTTATGAATCAAGTGATGATGATGATGATGATGATGATGATGATACTCATAGTTTGCTTTCTTATCAAAAACCCATATGTAAATGTACATAGAGTAATTCGAAATTTTGTTTCCCCGCTAACCAGGCAGGACAGTGATAGAGCAGCTAGGGGAGGGGCCACGTACATGTGCACACCGCCGACTCGGAAATACAGAGTGAAAAAGACGCAATTACATCAATGACAATAATTCACAACATGTAATGACAGAAAAACAATTGGACAGGTAACATACAGTGTTTTTTTCTTTGGCGACAAAGGGAAGGGTGGGGCAAGGGAGCAGATCAGAAATCAATGAAATTGATTGAAAACTGAAGTAGAGGCAGATATTCCTAAAAATAGACAGGCCAGTATTGCATAAAACATATCAGTGTGAGCGAAATGTGGAGTGCTTTGTTTTGTAGAGTGCTGTGATAAGGCCACAGCTGTCGGCCTTGGACGTGTTTGTGCAGAAGATGCAGTCAAAACAAAGAATCCAGTTGAATCACATTTCCAGGAGAATTGATTACACCAGAAAGGGGAAATTTAACATAATCGATACATTTTAGAACTCTGGTTTCTGCCAGGTCCCCAACTTCCTCCAGGTCTGTGCGACTCGCATCCTCCCCCCCACGTATGATAATGAATACGGACTGCGCTGCTGTTCCCCACATAGTCCGTGAGCCAGAGGGGTTGGTCGTTACCAAAAAAGTGGCAAAGGCTACCATACCTTTTCTGAAAGCCTGGAATCTCAGCTTTTCAATGATGTATGATGGCCATCTGACAAGAGTAGCTGTTTTGAGTTATCACACATAATGTAAACTAAGGTAGAGAAAATAATGCGTATAAATCAAGCAGAACACTGACATAGCTGAAGATCTATATTGGACATATTGTAATATTTTATTTTGTTATGTTTGATATCATTTTAAACAGGAGACGCTGGGCTTTCATTTAAAGCCTTTTGTGAACATTTTGGATAAGTACAGCCAAACCTGGAGCTCTTCAAACTTTTAATCACACACATTTTCCTGCCATTTCCGCCTAAGTCATCTTTTGTCTTTTAATCCTGTGGCACCAGGGAGCATTAGAGAAACAAAATCCAAATACTGAAATACTGGCATGACCCTAAGGATTCAGAAAATGTATCATTTACCCATATTATCTGATTTGGAGGGGGTGATTTTCGGTCTTATATCAGACATGGCGTTTGAGAAAATAATGCTTATAAATTAAGCAGAACATTGACATAGCTGAAAATCTAAAAACGGTATAACAAATAACAAATGAGACATGGATTCCTATGTTATAAGGTGTGGTAACCCCAATTATGACATTGCCATTACTGTAAAAGGTCAAGGTCATGACCTTTAGGCATGGTCAATGACATTCTTTCTTGTGAGTGTATGTTTGGGTGTGGGTGTGTCTGTGTGTGGGAGGGGGGTTACAGATAGACATGTAATGTGTATGTGTGTGGGCGTGTGTGTTGGGGTGGAGGTGTGTGTGCGCAAGTGTGTTGTGTGGGGGTGGGGGTGGGGGTTTACGGACAGACATGTAATGTATCTGTTTTATATATTGTAGTTTTACTTTTTTGTGTATAACTTTGTTTTAATTAAAAGGTACCATGCTTCTTTTGGCAGGGGGACTACCAATGGAAATGAGCCTTTTGGCTATAATTGGGTGCATTTACATTTTATTTGTAAAATGTCCATTAATGTACAATGTCCCTCTATGACAAATAAAGGAAATAATAATAAGAATAAGAATTTTGTGACATTTTCGCAAACATGTCATCATTCAAGGCCACGACACTAATCAAATTCCAGAGGAATAGGATTGTTCTTCATCAGCAAAGTCATCCTTCTGGTTTTTGCACTGTCTTGCATGGCATAGGTCAGTGCAGGTCAAGTTGTTGGCAACACACTGACATGATGGAGTAATGGTCCCTCTTGCATGAGCAGGACAGAAACTCAAGTACTGCTTGTGGACCAATGGAGACATTGAGCCAGTCTATGAGAGGTGCAAGTCACCATCTTGGTCCACTCTAGACCACCCATGCTCAACTGGGGAAGGAATTTCAGGCTTGTTCTCAAGGCATCTTCTCCAGATAGCACCTTGATAGTTAGCTCTGAGATAGTGCTTACTGAGAGAATCTGAGCATGGAGGTAACTGCCAGGATTCTATGCCTTTCTTTGCACAAAACAGTGCATACCTCATTTCATTGATGTTGGTGATTCTGGACTTGGAGCTGTACATTTGACATGTGAACTCCTGTAAGGCTGCATCCAACTCAGGTGTCATTGTCCAGTCTGCCCCAACCTTCTGAAAGGTCTCACAGAACTTTTCATTCTTCTGAAGAAGTTTTAGGGCTGACACTTTACCACGACCTGCAAATGCACTTACAGTGTCGCAGCCTGTGTATGCATGTAAACCAGGCAAAGCCTGACACAACCGTGAACCCAGACCACGAGCGAGTTGTGAGATGTTTATGTAACTGGTGTGATTCTTTGTCCCTGTCTTCAGGAACAGGTCATATGTGAGTGCGTCACTGGTAGCCAGGCTTATCACCAATACATCAGTGTCATCAGACACAAGGATGACAGATTTGTGACCAGTCCTTGAAGCATGGCAAGCATGGAGCAGCATACGGGTGTCAGCCTCTTCCTGAGTGGACGACAGGTCTGCTACCTTGTGCACTCCCTGTTGGGTCAGCTTGTAACACTCATCTTTGGTTGTAGTGTACAGAACCTTTTCACCGAGTCTTGTTCTAGACTGTTCTTTGCCCCACTCATTGAGCAAGAAGGTAGCAAGATTTGTTTTGTTGTTGTTGCTTTGTAGGAATTTCTTCCATTGCTGAACTCTGTGCCCTGTATTGATCTGTTTGACCTCTGTGCCTGAGTCTGCACCTCTGGCAACTCTCTCCACGTGTTTGATAGAAGCCTCATTATATACATCAAAAACAATGTCAACATGGGTCCTGTGACTTGCTTCAGCTAGCACAGTGGACAAGGCATAGTCTGCAATATCAGCAAATGTCTTGCCATCACCGTTCAGCTTCTGAACAAGTGCCATGCCATCTATTACGCAGGTAGAATTTAATGGCAATGATTCAGCAACACATGGGAATTTGATCAGTTGCTTGGCAAGTGAGTCTTCCTCACATTGCCGTCTGGTGAAGCAAGAGCCCACGGAAGTGGTCCAAGGGGATGAGAGAACGCCTCCTTCAGGTTGAGCTGTCTACTCTTTGCAATCAGTACCACCTGGGCAAATATTCGATTATCAGCTTTAAGGATAACTTCTTTATTCCCAGTTTTGCATGTCTTTGTAGGCATTCATGCCAATAGTGTGTGCATTCAGAAGGTCTTCAGCAACATCTGCTGGTGCAGTACTTCCAGTAGACAGAGAAACAAGGGACTCACCACCTGCAAATGGATTTCTCCAACTAGAATCCAAAAGATCCACAATGCTTGTAATGTGTTCATCTTTGGCAATTCTGCTTTGTCCAAGGTCCTTGTGAGAACAGTCACTTTGTTGGAGTCCATATAAGACCAAAAATCACCCCCTCCAAATCAGATAATGTGGGTAAATGATACATTTTCTGAATCCTTAGGGTCATGCCAGTATTTCAGTATTTGGATTTTGTTTCTCTGATGCTCCCTGGTGCCACAGGATTAAAAGACAAAAGATGACTTAGGCGGAAATGGCAGGAAAATGTGTGTGATTAAAAGTTTGAAGAGCTCCAGGTTTGACTGTACTTATCCAAAATGTTCACAAAAGGCTTTAAATGAAAGCCAAGAGTCTCTCGTTTAAAATGAAACCAAACATAACAAAATAAAATATTCCAATATGTCCAATATAGATCTTCAGCTATGTCAGTGTTCTGCTTGATTTATACGCATTATTTTCTCTACCTTAGTTTGCATTATGTGTGATAACTCAAAACAGCTACTCTTGTCAGATGGCCATCATACATCATTGAAAAGCTGAGATTCCAGGCTTTCAGAAAAGGTATGGTAGCCTTTGCCACTTTTTCGGTAACGGTTTCCATATTTTGAGGCCCTGGCTCACGGTCTAACAGTTCCATATCCATTTATCTGCGATGTTATCCAGCGCCAGGGGGGTTTCCACAGATTGGATGGAACAGTTCAATCTGTGTTGATGATGATGATGATGATGTGATTAAAATGTTTTGCCACAAACGCTTATATGATTATAGACATGTGAGAAGAGTGAGATTTCTTCTTGTAATATTATCTCGTGTTTTTAGGTGATCTGAGGATTACTTTGATCGGAAAAACAGGCACTGGAAAGAGCTCCTCAGGAAACACCATCCTCAGGAAAGACGAGTTTTACACAAAACTGAGTCCAGGATCCGTCACCAGAGTGTGTCAGAAAGCAGAGGCTGAGGTAGACGGACGCCATGTTTCTGTGGTGGACACTCCAGGTCTGTTTGACACGACCACGTCACGTGAAGAAGGAAATGAGGAAAAATTAAGATGCATCAGTCTGCTGGACCCGGGACCACACGTCTTTCTGTTGGTGCTGCAGATCGGACGAATGACGCCTGAAGAAAAACAGACGCTAAAATTTATAAAAAAGGAATTTGGGAAAGAAGTTGACAGGTTCACGATTGTTCTTCTGACTCATGGAGACAAACTGAAGGATCATGATATGACAGCTGAAGATTACATACGAAGTGATGATTCTTTCAAGGAGCTCATTTCAAACTATGGAAACAGGTTCCATGTGTTTAATAACAGGGAAAAGGAAGACCGCGCTCAGGTGAAAGAGCTGATGAAGAAGATCGATGCCCTGGTGAAGGAGAACGGAGGAGAGTGCTACACCAATGGCATGTTACTGAAGGCAGAGATTCCTAAAATACTGAGAGAGAAAGACAAAGAACGAGGCGAGATGGAGAGAAAATACCAAGAAGAAATAAATGAAATTACAACAAAATATGAAGAAAAAATCAAAGAAGAGATTAATCTGAAATCAGAGATTGAAAGAAAACTACAGCACAGCAAAAAACAAATGAAAGATGACAGGACGAAATGGGAAAACGAAAAGAAAAGTTTAGAAAATATGTTTGTGGAAAAACATGAAAAACAAATAAGGGCAATTGAGATGGCATTTGAAGAGGAGAACCGAAAACAAGCTGAAGAATTTAATTTAATCAAACAAATGTTGCAAGAAAAAAAAAAGGTAGACAATATGCAACATAAAATTACTCAAGAACTTGATAAAATCCTTCAAGAAAGACAAGAGAGAAGTAAAGAACTGAAAGAGAAGAAGGAAAGGCGCAACCAAAGCTGAAAGCAGAGCTTCACTTTGAGCTCCTGATTTCTCCTGTTTTCAAACCACGACACAACATTCAGTGTAGTGAGGACTGCACTGCAGAGGACTGCAGTGAGCGCTACATTGGGGAAACCAAACAGCCACTGCACAAGAGGATGTACCAACACAGGCGGGCGTGCCAGAGTGGACCGTCATCTGCCGTACATCTTCACCTAGAAGCCACGGGCCATTCTTTTGAGGACAGTGAGGTTCAGATCTTAGCCAGGGAAAAGAACTGGTTTGAGAGGGGGGTTAAAGAGGTTATTTTGTCAAAAAAGAGAATCCGTCATTAAACAGAAATGGGGGAGTTAGACATAACTTGTCTCCCATTTATAATTCGATTCTTAGACCAAGTCAAAACAGACAAAGAAACATTAGGGTAGACGACCCAGGGCAGAGGGGTGGAGAGGGTCGTTAGACGTTGAATAGGGGGTCGAAACTAGTCGTCGGAGTAATTTGAAAAACAAAGAGACAGATTAGGGGGGGATCGTTTTCAGAGCTTTTTCAGTGTAGGACGCGCCTCCCGGCAGCTAGATATAAGCAGTGTCTAACCAGCACTAGAACCAGAGCTGACGAAGCCTCTCGAATGAGCGGCGAAACGTTTTCAACCAAACAAACTTTGTCCAGTTGACAAATTGAACTTCTCCTTTTATCATGGATTCTACCTGGACGACTGAGGGACTTTTCATGCACGACACAAAGAGTTGAGTTTAATTCTGACTCACCACATCTGAGTCTTCACTAGCATCACCTTCGATCAGACACTTTCCTACGATATCACATCAAACACATCACGAAAACCGCCTTCTATCACCTCCGCAACATCGCTCGCCTCCGCCCATCCCTGAAACCCTCATCCACACCTTTGTCACCTCCCTCCTCGAATATTGCAACAGCTGCTCTACGGTTCACCCTCCAAACTCCTCCACAGACTCCAGAACATCCAGAACTCTGCTGCCCGCCTCCTCACTCGCACCTCCTCCCATGAACACATCACCCCTGTCCTCAAAGATCTCCACTGGCTCCTCTGTCCTCAAAGATCTCCACTGGCTCCTCTGTCCTCAAACATCTCCACTGTCTCCCCTGTCCTCAAAGATCTCCACTGGCTCCCCCGTCAACAAAGATCTCCACTGGCTCCCCCGTCAACAAAGATCTCCTCTGGCTCCTCTGTCCTCAAAGATCTCCACTGACTCCCCCGTCAACAAAGATCTCCTCTGGCTCCTCTGTCCTCAAAGATCTCCACTGGCTCCCCTGTCCTCAAAGATCTCCACTGGCTCCCCCGTCAACAAAGATCTCCACTGGCTCCTCTGTCCTCAAAGATCTCCATTGGCTCCCCCGTCAACAAAGATGTCCTCTGGCTCCTCTGTCCTCAAAGATCTCCACTGGCTCCCCCGTCAACAAAGATCTCCACTGGCTCCTCTGTCCTCAAAGATCTCCACTGGCTCCCCCGTCAACAAAGATCTCCTCTGGCTCCTCTGTCCTCAAAGATCTCCACTGGCTCCCCCGTCAACAAAGATCTCCTCTGGCTCCTCTGTCCTCAAAGATCTCCACTGACTCCCCTGTCCTCAAAGATCTCCACTGGCTCCCCCGTCAACAAAGATCTCCTCTGGCTCCCCTGTCCTCAAAGATCTCCACTGGCTCCCCCGTCAACAAAGATCTCCACTGGCTCCTCTGTCCTCAAAGATCTCCACTGGCTCCCCTGTCAACAAAGATCTCCACTGGCTCCCCCGTCAACAAAGATCTCCTCTGGCTCCTCTGTCCTCAAAGATCTCCACTGACTCCCCCGTCAACAAAGATCTCCTCTGGCTCCTCTGTCCTCAAAGATCTCCACTGGCTCCCCTGTCCTCAAAGATCTCCACTGGCTCCCCCGTCAACAAAGATCTCCTCTGGCTCCTCTGTCCTCAAAGATCTCCACTGGCTCCCCCGTCAACAAAGATCTCCACTGGCTCCTCTGTCCTCAAAGATCTCCACTGGCTCCCCCGTCAACAAAGATCTCCTCTGGCTCCTCTGTCCTCAAAGATCTCCACTGGCTCCCCCGTCAACAAAGATCTCCTCTGGCTCCTCTGTCCTCAAAGATCTCCACTGACTCCCCTGTCCTCTAAGATCTCCACTGGCTCCCCCGTCAACAAAGACCTCCTCTGGCTCCCCTGTCCTCAAAGATCTCCACTGGCTCCCCCGTCAACAAAGATCTCCTCTGGCTCCTCTGTCCTCAAAGATCTCCACTGACTCCCCTGTCCTCTAAGATCTCCACTGGCTCCCCCGTCAACAAAGATCTCCTCTGGCTCCCCTGTCCTCAAAGATCTCCACTGGCTCCCCCGTCAACAAAGATCTCCACTGGCTCCCCCGTCAACAAAGATCTCCTTTGGCTCCTCTGTCCTCAAAGATCTCCACTGGCTCCTCATCCCTCAGCTGATCCAGTTCAAACTCCTTACCGTTGTGTATAAGTTCCTCCATAACCTGGCCCCCAGCGACCTCTCTGAGCTCCTCCACCGCGACACCCCCGCCGACCTCCTGTCCACCCCCACCAGGACTAAACATCAGACCTGTGGTGACAGGACCTTCTCCTGCTGACCCCACCCTCTGGAACTCCCCAAACACCTCAGAGACTCATCTACACTCCCCATGTTCAAAAAAGCCTGAAAAACTCACTTGTTTAAAACTCAAAACTTACCTGTTCAAATCTCACCTGACTTGATATTTACTCTGCGTTTTATACAACATAAAGATAAAAATGGTAAATTCTGATGTTCAGTGATCTGCTTAGTCCTGTTTAATGCACAAGTTTCTTTGTTAAACCGCAGTAATTGTTTATGTACAGGAATTTAATACTGAAAACTGTTTTTAAATTGTGATCAATCAACATGAAGGACAAATGATGTGTTTTTTGTTATTTTGCCCAGAATTTCGTGATTTTCTGTGTTCATTAAGTGTATAAAGTGAATATTTGTACATTAACAGTCTGTTTGGCAGCACACTTTTTGTTATATACTGGTCCCTCGCTCTAACGCGGTTCACTTTTCGCAGCCTCGCTGTTTCGCACATTTTTTTAAATTTTATTTCAATTTTTTTTCTAGTGTCTGAACATTGTGTTGTGCGTCCTGATGGTCTTCTCCTCCGTGTCTCCTGTACAGTACAGAATGTGTTCAGTTTGACACATTTATATAGATGTTATAGAGGGGGGACCCGGGGGGGACCCGGGAGTCCCGCTGGATCCACGAGGAGCCCAGACATGAGGCACTGGATCTGTAGGAAGTCCAGACCGGGACTAAGACATGAGGACCAGACTGGGACCAGACCGGGACTAAGACATGAGGACCAGACCGGGACTAAGACATGAGGACCAGACTGGGACCAGACCGGGACTAGACCGGGACTAAGACATGAGGACCAGACCGGGACTAAGACATGAGGACCAGACCGGGACCAGACCGGGACTAGACCGGGACTAAGACATGAGGACCAGACCGGGACCAGACCGGGACTAGACCGGGACTAAGACATGAGGACCAGACTGGGACCAGACCGGGACTAAGACATGAGGACCAGACTGGGACCAGACCGGGACTAAGACATGAGGACTAGACTGGGACCAGACCGGGACTAAGACATGAGGACTAGACTGGGACCAGACCGGGACTAAGACATGAGGACCAGACTGGGACCAGACCGGGACTAAGACATGAGGACCAGACTGGGACCAGACCGGGACTAAGACATGAGGACCAGACTGGGACCAGACCGGGACTAAGACATGAGGACTAGACTGGGACTAGACCGGGACTAAGACATGAGGACCAGACTGGGACCAGACCGGGACTAAGACATGAGGACCAGACTGGGACCAGACCGGGACTAAGACATGAGGACTAGACTGGGACCAGACCGGGACTAAGACATGAGGACCAGACTGGGACCAGACCGGGACTAAGACATGAGGACCAGACTGGGACCAGACCGGGACTAAGACATGAGGACCAGACTGGGACCAGACCGGGACTAAGACATGAGGACCAGACTGGGACCAGACCGGGACCAGACCGGAACTAGACCAGGACTAAACCAGGACTAAACCAGCACTAAACGTGGACTAAACCAGGACTAAACCAGGTCTAAACCAGGTCTAAACCAGGTCTAAACCAGGTCTAAACCTGGACTAAACCAGGTCTAAACCAGGTCTAAACCAGGATTAAACCACCGCATGCGGCTCTTTGCCTTGTTTCTTGCGGCTCTTGTGCGTGTTTGCTTCAACTGTGTCGTTGGACGCGGTCCCGAAGCGGAAGCACGGTCCGGGCGCTGCCGGCCTCGGTCTCGTGCTCGCAGCCCCGGGTGGGACGCACGGCCTCGCGCCGGTTATGCTGCTCACGGATTTGACCACGATGAGCGGGTGCAAGAAGGCTCTGGGTTCGATCCCCGTATGGCACTCCGGTTTCCCCCATTAACCCAAAACATGCACCATAGGTAAAATCCTCCAACTGTGGTCCTGACCAAACCGAAGCAAGAAGATCAAGGAGATGGTCCCTGGGTGCAGTAATGTGCTGCCCACTGCTCCTAATAACAGGATGGGTCAAATGCAAAGAAGAATTTCTCCTGTGTGAGATCAATAAAGTCACTTCTTCTCCGGTCCCAGGACTAGACCAGGGCCACCGCATGCGGCTTTGCCTTGTTTCGTGACCACACTCATCGTGACCCCCCCACGCTTCACTATTAATACATTTTGTTGAAAATCTATGAAAGTTTGAGTGTTTAAATGAGAGAGAAATGTGAGAAAACGTTAATTCCAGTCTGAGAAAAGTGTAGCATGTGTGTGGTGAGGCATTTACAGCCTTAAAACATGTAGAATAATTGTAAAATATAAAGTTGTCCTACTTCGTGGATTTCACTTATTACAGGTTATTTCTGGAACCTAACCCCCGCGTTAAACGAGGGATTACTGTGCATTAAAAGGTTGTGTGCTGTGTAAATGTTTGAACAGTTTAATATGTTTATTTGTGACTGGGTGTCGTCATTGCTCATGTATAAGGTGATTCTTTATGGCTCCCAATCAATAATTCTTGTATTCTGTGATTAAAAGATGATTAAAAGTAAACGTTGGTTGTGGTTTTCTCTGACTCACAAAATGGACGCACCGTGAACAGGAAGAGAACGTTTGAATCAGATCGATCATTTCAAACCAGCCAAACAACAAATCAGTCTGGAATCAGTCTCTTTCCTCAGAGCTTTAACAAAGTAGAATTCATTTTACAGAACGATACAATACAAACTAGTGCTGTCAGGAGATTACAAAAAATAATCAAATTAATTACAGAATTTGTAATTAATTAATCTAATTAATCACATTTTAATCATGTGAGAGAGAGAGAGAGAGAGAGAGAGAGAGAGAGAGAGAGAGGCAACCCAATTTGTGATTGAGTTTGTCAGTTTTTCTGTGGTCGCTCTGCTCATTCGTTTCCCAAATTCTGCAAGTGTAGTTTGGTGGTTTGTTGGTTTGGTGGTTTGGTGGTTTGGTGGTTTGTTGGTTTGTTGGTTTGTTGGTTTGGTGGTTTGTTGGTTTGTTGGTTTGTTGGTTTGGTGGTTTGTTGGTTTGGTGGTTTGTTGGTTTGGGGTTTGGTGGTTTGGGGTTTGGTGGTTTGGTGGTTTGGTGGTTTGTTGGTTTGTTGGTTTGTTGGTTTGGTGGTTTGTTGGTTTGTTGGTTTGTTGGTTTGGTGGTTTGTTGGTTTGGTGGTTTGTTGGTTTGGTGGTTTGGTGGTATGGTGGTTTGTTGGTTTGTTGGTTTGTTGGTTTGTTGGTTTGTTGGTTTGTTGGTTTGGTGGTTTGTTGGTTTGTTGGTTTGTTGGTTTGGTGGTTTGTTGGTTTGGTGGTTTGTTGGTTTGGTGGTTTGGTGGTTTGTTGGTTTGGTGGTTTGGTGGCTTGTTGGTTTAGTGGTTTGTTGGTTTGTTAGTTTGGTAGTTTGTTGGTTTGGTGGCTTGGTGGTTTGGTGGTTTGGTTTGGTGGTTTGTTGGTTTGGTGGTTTGGTGGTTTGGTGGTTTGTTGGTTTGGTGGTTTGTTGGATTGGTGGTTTTGTGGTTTGGCGGTTTGGTGGTTTGGTGGTTTGGTGGTTTGTTGGTTTGGTGGTTTGTTGGATTGGTGGTTTGGTGGTTTGGTGGTTTGGCGGTTTGTTGGTTTGTTGGTTTGGTGGTTTGTTGGTTTGGTGGTTTGGTGGTTTGGTGGTTTGGTGGTTTGTTGGTTTGTTGGTTTGGTGGTTTGGTGGTTTGGTGGTTTGTTGGTTTGGTGGTTTGTTGGTTTGTTGGTTTGGTGGTTTGGTGGTTTGTTGGTTTGTTGGTTTGTTGGTTTGGTGGTTTGTTGGTTTGGTGGTTTGGTGGTCTGTTGGTTTGGTGGTTTGTTGGTTTGTTGGTTTGGTGGTTTGGTGGTTTGTTGGTTTGTTGGTTTGGTGATTTGATGGTTTGTTGGTTTGGTGGTTTGTTGGTTTGGTGGTTTGTTGGTTTGTTGGTTTGTTGGTTTGGTGGTTTGTTGGTTTGGTGGTTTGGTGGTTTGTTGGTTTGGTGGTTTGGTGGCTTGTTGGTTTAGTGGTTTGTTGGTTTGTTAGTTTGGTAGTTTGTTGGTTTGGTGGTTTGTTGGTTTGGTGGTTCGGTGGTTCGTTGGTTCGGTGGTTTGGTGGTTTGTTGGTTTGGTGGTTTGGTGGTTTGTTGGTTTGGTGGTTTGTTGGTTTGTTGGTTTGGTGGTTTGGTGGTTTGGTGGTTTGTTGGTTTGTTGGTTTGGTGGTTTGTTGGTTTGGTGGTTTGGTGGTTTGTTGGTTTGGTAGTTTTTTGGTTTGTTGGTTTGGTGGTTTGGTGGTTTGGTGGTTTGGTGGTTTGTTGGTTTGTTGGTTTGGTGGTTTGGTGGTTTGTTGGTTTGGTGATTTGGTGGTTCGGTGGTTCGGTGGTTTGGTGGTTTGTTGAAGTGTGCTCACGCTCGCTCTATCACCGGTAACGATGGAACTTGTCCGGACGTGTTTATCGTTCAGTTGATCCGTCAGGCTGGAGCAGCTTCAATGATTGGAAAATTCTTTTTGACAAAAGCTCCAAATCACGGCGTTCTTGTTGATCGTCTCGTCTTCGTACTTTTTATAAATAAACTCGCCGTTCAAAAGCCCTGGCAGAGATTCTCTCGCCGCACGCCAAATTTAAAATGCGCATTAAATTGCTGCTTATAATTAATTGCGTTAATTTTTTATAATGCGTTCATTTGCAGTGTAATTAATCAATCTAATGTTGGTTAAACACGTTAAACTGACAGCACTAATGCAAACTTTTCAATATAGCTAATAAATAATGTGTGTGACTTATTTATGTCATATCTTCTCATGTTTCTGTTCCAGGATTATCGTGATCAGAAGAACAGGCGCTGGAGAGAACTCTTCAGGAAACTCCATCCGTGTTGCATCCTGTACAAATACAAAATGTATTGATTTTTTATTTTAAATGTGAACAAATATCAACTTCTCACAACTCAAAGATCCATCACCAGCGTGTGTCTGAAAGCAGAGAGTGAGATAGACCAAAGTGCTTCAGATTTAAAAACGTGAAACGATGAAATATGGGGCGGAAGTAGCTCAGTTGGTCGAGTTTGTCCACTGATCAAAGGGTCAGCGGTTCGAATCCCACTCTCGACACATTGTCGGTTGAGCGGTCAGGTCCACTGATCCGCAGGTTGGCGGTACGATTCTGGCTCCCACAGATGAATGTTGCCGTTGTGTCCTTGGGCAAGACACTTGAGCCCACCTCAGCCCCAGTGTCTGCGACACTGATAGCCCCCATGACAGAAGATTAAGGCCGGTTGCGGTAAGCGACGTGGGGCCGATTCCATTATCGATACTGCTTAACGATTCGATTCTTTGTCGATTCTAATTTGGGGAAAAAAGGAGAACAAACTGTTTGATTAGCACCAAGATTAGCACTAGCCCTGGTCTAGTCCTGGTCTAGTCCTGGCCTAGTCCTGGTCTAGTCCTGGTTTAGTCCCAGTGTTGACACAAGCTGCTGCTTTCACCTAATACAGTATCTCCATTTGATGCAGAAATGATATTGTGAAAACCTGGGTTAATGGTGTTCTGTTATCACTGGGGTTTTATGTCGATGTGCCTTTAAGGGTTCTTCTGGTGTGGCTGCGCTGATGCTCAGTTAATCTTATACGATTCAAGAGTTCTGTTCATCACTAAAGTTCGTTGTGAAGTAAGAGAATCCTCGGGTCATTACAATAATATGACCCATCCATCCATAATTCGGATAATTCGCATGTCTCCACGTGTTTTCGCGTATATCCCTGGACTTTCTGCTGCTAAGTATCCGACCGCACTTTGTACACGAGCTCCGGATAAACAGACCTGTCCCGAACCTGTCCCGAACGTCTCCCCAACGTGTCATGTGTCCAAGTGGAAGTTAAAAGTCCATTTTCACAAACGTTCTTCTCGTCATGCGAAAATAGTATATAAACTCCGTATCAGTGAAGCGGCGAAGCACGTAGCGGCGTTACGCACATGGCTGGAATCGATAAGAGGAATTGATAGATAAACTGCTAATCGATTCCGTGGAATTGAAACACACGGAACCGGTTCTCAACAGGAACCGGTTCTCGATTCCCATCCCTATGTGGACCCACCACCTGCAGGAGGATCCATGGGGGCTGGAGATCTGGGTGGCAGATCTGTGTGGACTGTTACCCCCACGAACCAAACTCAGATAAAGGGGAAGAAAATTAATGAAACAATGAAATAAACCAGTGTTTCCCAACCTTTTTTGTCTTGTGTACCCCCTGAGCCTTTTTGTCATACCTCGAGTACCCCCTCACTCATACGTGTTGATAATTGTCAAAGAAATTATAAGATTATGTTCAAATATATTGTAAAACCACTGTTGGTCTAACTCACACACTATGATATCACATATGATAGCAATATTACATCAGCACTTATGATAAAATGTGTTCCAGAAAGATAAGCCCCTGATTCCTCATATCTTGTTTCAGTCACAAACTGTGTATGTTCCTATGATTTATGCAATCTGTGTGTCATGTGTCATGCGGCAGTCCCATTGTTGGGAGACATTGGTGAACTGACTCAGGTGCGGTCAGTCTCTCTGTTCCCCCTTGCTGCAAGTAAAGCTTCAACCTGGCAATATTTCTCCAAAAGTAGAATGTGACACAACAGATAAATAAATAATAAAATTTAATTCTCAGGCATTTTCTCTCTTTTCTTTATCTCAAATTTACTTAAATTAGAATTTTAAAAATTCAAAAAAATCTCCCCCTGTGCCTGGCAGCGACACTGCCAAGTACCCCCTGCAGTGTGCTCGCGTACCCCTAGGGGTACTTGTACCCCTGGTTGGGAAACAATGAAATAAACAAATGCAGTTCTGACGGTTAAAAGTCTGAATATACCTTAGCTCCTTCTGCACCTGGGGGTCACACTGACCTTCTGTCCAAGCACGAACCAGACGAACCACGACTGAGTAATGAAGTGGACTCCCGGAGTGTGACGTCACCCACAGCGTTCAGCTCCAGCCAAATGAAGTTCACCGAGGCCGGCCGTTATAGCCGAGCTTCATATTAGGAATAAGAAAACCCTCAGGATCATGTGGAACCTTCTGTACCTGCTGCCACAGCAGCAGAGGAGAAGAGGAGCCACAATATTCCAACGTGAGTAAGCTGGTGTCAGACGGAGCCGGAAAAGCCTCGTGTTCACTTCTTTGGAACGTGCCGGCGAGCGTGTTAGCTGTGTCCATTTCTGTACGTCTACGGTTTTGAACGTGGATTTAGACCTGGTTTAGACCTGGTTTAGACCTGGTTTAGACCTGGTTTAGTCTTGGTTTAGTCCTGGTTTAGACCTGGTTTAGACCTGGTTTAGTCCTGGTTTAGTCCTGGTTTAGACCTGGTTTGGACCTGATTTAGACCTGGTTTGGACCTGGTTTAGACCTGGTTTAGACCTGGTTTAGACCTGGTTTAGTCCTGGTTTAGACCTGGTTTAGACCTAGTTTGGACCTGGTTCAAAGCTGGTTAAGTCCTGGTTTGGACCTGGTTTAGACCTGGTTTGGACATGGTTTAATTCTGGTTTAGACCTGGTTTGGACCTGGTTTGGACCTGGTTCAAAGCTGGTTTAGTCCTGGATTAGACCTAGTTTATTCCTGGTTTAGACCTGGTTTAGACCTGGTTTAGACCTGGTTTAGTCCTGGTTTAGACCTGGTTTAGTCCTGGTTTAGTCCTGGTTTAGACCTGGTTTAGACCTGGTTTAGTCCTGGTTTAGACCTGGTTTAGACCTGGTTTAGACCTGGTTTAGTCCTGGTTTAGACCTGGTTTAGACCTGGTTTAGTCCTGGTTTAGTCCTGGTTTAGACCTGGTTTAGACCTGGTTTAGACCTGATTTAGACCTGGTTTGGACCTGGTTTAGACCTGGTTTAGACCTGGTTTAGACCTGGTTTAGTCCTGGTTTAGACCTGGTTTAGACCTAGTTTGGACCTGGTTCAAACCTGGTTCAAAGCTGGTTGAGTCCTGGTTTGGACCTGGTTTAGACCTGGTTTAGACCTGGTTTGGACTTGGTTTAATCCTGGTTTAGACCTGGTTTGGACCTGGTTTAGACCTGGTTCAAAACTGGTTTATTCCTGGTTTAGACCTGGTTTATTCCTGATTAAGTCCTGGTTTGGACCTGGTTTAGTCCTGGCTTAGATCTGGTTTGGACCTGGTTCAAATCTGGTTCAAAGCTGGTTTAGTACTGATTCAAACCTGGTTCAGTCCTGATTTAGACCTAGTTTATTCCTGGAATTAGTCCTGGTTTAGACCTGGTTTAGACCTGGTTCAAACCTGGTTCAAAGCTGGTTTAGTCCTGGTTTAGTCCTGGTTTATTCCTGGTTTAGTCCTGGTTTGGACCTGGTTTGGACCTGGTTTAGACATGGTATAGACCTGGTTCAGACCTGGTTCAGACCTGGTTTAGACCTGGTTTAGTCCTGGATTAGACCTGGTTTAGACCTGGTTTGGACCTGGTTTAGACCTGGTTTAGTCCTGGATTAGACCTGGTTTAGACCTGGTTTGGACCTGGTTTAGTCCTGGTTTGGACCTGGTTTAGACCTGGGTTAGACCTGGTTTATTCCTGGTTTAGTCCTGGTTTAGTCCTGGTTCAAACCTGGTTTAGTCCTGGTTTAGACCTGGTTTAGTCCTGGTTTAGACCTGGTTTAGTCCTGGTTCAAACCTGGTTTAGTCCTGGTTTAGACCTGGTTTAGACCTAGTTTATTCCTGGTTTAGTCCTGGTTTAGACCTGGTTTGGACCTGGTTCAAACCTGGTTCAAAGCTGGTTTAGTCCTGGTTCAAACCTGGTTTAGTCCTGGTTTAGACCTGGTTTAGTCCTGGTTTAGACCTGGTTCAAACCTGGTTCAAAGCTGGTTTAGTCCTGGTTCAAACCTGGTTTAGTCCTGGATTAGACCTGGTTTAGACCTGGTTTAGACCTGGTTTATTCCTGGTTTAGTCCTGGTTTGGACCTGGTTTGGACCTGGTTTAGACATGGTATAGACCTGGTTCAGACCTGGTTCAGACCTGGTTTAGTCCTGGATTAGACCTGGTTTAGACCTGGTTTGGACCTGGTTTAGACCTGGTTTAGTCCTGGATTAGACCTGGTTTAGACCTGGTTTGGACCTGGTTTAGTCCTGGTTTGGACCTGGTTTAGACCTGGGTTAGACCTGGTTTATTCCTGGTTTAGTCCTGGTTTAGTCCTGGTTCAAACCTGGTTTAGTCCTGGTTTAGACCTGGTTTAGTCCTGGTTTAGACCTGGTTTAGTCCTGGTTCAAACCTGGTTTAGTCCTGGTTTAGACCTAGTTTATTCCTGGTTTAGTCCTGGTTTAGACCTGGTTTGGACCTGGTTCAAATCTGGTTCAAAGCTGGTTTAGTCCTGGTTCAAACCTGGTTTAGTCCTGGATTAGACCTGGTTTAGACCTGGTTTAGACCTGGTTTATTCCTGGTTTAGACCTGGTTTAGACCTGGTTTAGTTTTGTTAGTTTGTTAGTTTGGTTTGCTTGATTCATGTTTAATCTTGTGACATGGAATTTGTTTCCTTGTTTTCACCTGCTGATTAAAATATGCCACAAAAACCAGACAGACCTGATCTGTGGACGTTCAAAAAAAAAACAACACTTCACAGCATCAACAAACCACTCAGATACTTTCAATTTGACGAGAACGGAGAGCAAAACAGCGTCTTCTGACCTGAAGGTAAGTTTGAAATTCACTAGAATTATGTCAAAAACTGATTTTAGTTTATTTTATTCATCTACATTTTGTACAGATGTTAAAATGAAATTAAATGGAGCTGCCCAAATCAGAAATATAAAAGATGTTGTGAAATGGTGAATAAGGCGAATAACTGATGTGACCTTCATAAAAAGAAGGAAAAAGACATTTGAAACGTGTTAAGGATCATTCCAGAACTGGAGGACATTTTGGCTTTAAAATTCTTGAAAAATGAACCTTCACTTTTCTGATTTTCTGCTACATATTCATCAATAATAGGTAATATCAAATGCTTGATTAGCTCAGCTTACGGATCAATGGGACAATTTTGATTACATGATTTATTTGGTTTATTTATTTCCTCTACTCACAGTAACAGGGTTGCAAATCTGCACTAATGTTCACTTTATCTCAGACCTGGTTTAGTCCTGGTTTAGTCCTGGTTTAGACCTGGTTTAGTCCTGGTTTAGACCTGGTTTAGTCCTGGTTTAGACCTGGTTTAGACCTGGTTTAGTCCTGGTTTAGACCTGGTTTAGACCTGGTTTAGTCCTGGTTTAGTCCTGGTTTAGACCTGGTTTAATCCTGGTTTAGTCCTGGTTTAGACCTGGTTTAGACCTGGTTTAGACCTGGTTTAGATCAGGTCTAAATATATTATAAATAATAATATAAATATAATTGTCTTATTCTGATCATTTGCATAACAGGGTTGCATGAGGCAGAGTGAGACATTCAATCAAGGCTAACGATGTTTTAAAAATAAGAAAAATATAAGAGAAACCTTTGCTCTGCCCATTCTTTTGCAAAACTGCTTGATGATGTCAAGTCTAATTCTGGAATAACCCTTAAATTACTGTCTGAAAATAAAGGTGCACCACCTGCTTGTCTCCATGGAGATATTTTAGCTTTGCCAAGGATGTTCCACTGTATGGCATTAAATATCTGTCTCCAAGGAGACAAGACGGACCTG
Source organism: Paratrypauchen microcephalus (assembly GCA_036785185.1). Lineage (NCBI taxonomy): Eukaryota > Metazoa > Chordata > Actinopteri > Gobiiformes > Gobiidae > Paratrypauchen > Paratrypauchen microcephalus. The sequence goes on along the minus strand of JAVJIX010000187.1, from coordinate 1,650,857 downwards.
CCACCAGGCAAAGTTACAGGTCAGATCTGTGGAGAGGAGAAGAGTCACTGCTGTTCATGTTCAGTAATCCAAACACCTGTAAGATAACTAACGTTTACTTCCATCTCCATGGATACCACGCACATGCTCCACCTGAAAAGTTACACAGTGCATCTTTTCTTAAATTTCTTTTTTTTGTTTTTTTTTGTAGAATATTAGAATGGCACTGGTTTCATCACAGACTTATGAAGGTAAGACAACTGTATTCATCCAACCACCTCTGCCTCCTGATAGAACACATTTCTTAAACATTTCTTCTGTCTTGGATAGTGGATAATATTTATCAGTTTCACATGTTTAATGGCAGCTTGTGTGAAAAAGTTGAAAAGAATTGTACAAAAATCCAGGAAGTAGCACAAGTTGTAAAAAACAGAATAGTTCTGCTTATGTCATCATAGAAAACTCCATCCAAAAGGGCTTCATTTCATTTTTTTGAATGAGTCAAATCAGAACCGGCCAGACACATGGCTGATGTTTACAGTGTGGACGCTGAGTAAAATTATGGATTTACCTCGACTTATGTCGTTTTTGCGACCCATGTCCAAATAGGAAATGAAATAATTTGAATTTTTGTAACGTAATGTCATCATTTTAACTGTTTTGGTGAAAGTAGTTGTCTGTACGTCACATATGCACATATTAAATACCAGTGCTGCTCATCCCGGTGTTCTCATCCTTTTGTGTTTTTCTTTACAGTGGAGGGAAAATGTCTTAAACGCAGTGGCAGCTATGAATTCCTGCCACCAAACTGTAAGTGAACAGAAGGCTGCACAGCACACACATGGGTTAAACATATTTAGGACAAAAGGCTTGTCAGATCTGTGCTTTTTCAAAGTATTGTGTATGAAATACAAAACTTCTAACATATTATAATAAAAATACATTAAGTTCAGTACAAATAAATAAAATAACCAACAGTGCGGTGTAGTTCATAATTAAAGGCAGTTTCTCTCTTTCCAGTGTCTGAGCTGAGGCTGGTTCTTCTGGGGAGCGACTGGGGTCTGAAGGCCTTAGTGGGAGCTCTCCTCTTGGGAAAGACAAAGTTCACTCAACATAATAAATGTGTAAAAGTCAGTGAAACGATTAAAGGCAAACCAGTGACTGTGATCTACACTCCAGACGAGCTGCTCTCCACCACCACACAACAAGAACTCCAACAGGACATCAAAGATCTGAGTGCCCCTGGTCCTCATGTGTTTCTGCTGGTTCTATGGCCTGAAGACTTCACTAAGCAACACAAACGCAGACTACAGTCAGTCCTGGAGAGCCTCAGTGAGCAGGCCTTCCACCAGTCACTGGTGCTGATGATAGATTCAATGTACTTATTATTCAAGGAGGAATACATGAGAAAGCCTCATATAAGGGACATGATCATCAGATGTAGGTACAGATATCTGTGGATGGATCACACTGATCTATGTCAATCCGATCTGGATCTAAAAGAATTTAAACGTAAAGAGCTGTTCTCAAGAATCAGTGACATATTGAAAGAGAACGATGGAGATCATGTGAGCCCTGACCCCTCTGAGGAGGAAGACACAGGTCAGACTTTGGCCTCTGGCACAAAACACAAACCCTCTCTGAACCTGGTTCTTTTTGGGAGCAGTGGAGCAGGGAAGACCTCAGCAGCTGAGTCCATTTTAGGGCGAGCAGAGCTGCCTGCAGCGAGCAGCCCAGGGCAGTGTGTTAAACATGAGGGAGAGGTCTGTGGGCGTCGGGTGTCTCTGGTGGAGCTACCGACTCTGTCTGGAAAACCTCTGAAGACAGTGATGGAGCAGTGCCTCCGCTGCATCTCCCTCTGTGCTCCTGAGGGCGTCCATGCCTTCATCCTGGTTCTACCGCTGGGTCCCCTCACCGACGAAGACAAGGCCGAGCTAAAGACCATCCAGGACACACTCAGCTCTCGAGTCCTTCTCTTCACTATGATTCTGTTCACTGTGGACTCGGAGTCCACTGCTCCAGCTGAGCTTCAGTTTGTCACAGGAGACAGAGACATCCAGGAGCTGCGTCAGAGCTGTGGAGGAGGAGATCTTATATTCAACCCCAGGGACCAGCAGAAGGTCTCTGAGCTGCTGGAGTCTGTAGAGACTTTAAGGACCAAGAATGAACCTCACAGCTTCACCACAGAGACTCTGGTACAAGTCCAGATTGAGAAGATTTGTGCTCTACAGAAGAAACAGGAGAGATGTAAGTTTACGATTCAAGTGATGATGATGATGATGATGATGATGATGATGATACTCATAGTTTGCTTTCTTATCAAAAACCCATATGTAAATGTACATAGAGTAATTCGAAATTTTGTTTCCCCGCTAACCAGGCAGGACAGTGATAGAGCAGCTAGGGGAGGGGCCACGTACATGTGCACACCGCCGACTCGGAAATACAGAGTGAAAAAGACGCAATTACATCAATGACAATAATTCACAACATGTAATGGCAGAAAAACAATTGGACAGGTAACATACAGTGTTTTTTTCTTTGGCGACAAAGGGAAGGGTGGGGCAAGGGAGCAGATCAGAAATCAATGAAATTGATTGAAAACTGAAGTAGAGGCAGATATTCCTAAAAATAGACAGGCCAGTATTGCATAAAACATATCAGTGTGAGCGAAATGTGGAGTGCTTTGTTTTGTAGAGTGCTGTGATAAGGCCGCAGCTGTCGGCCTTGGACGTGTTTGTGCAGAAGATGCAGTCAAAACAAAGAATCCAGTTGAATCACATTTCCAGGAGAATTGATTACACCAGAAAGGGGAAATTTAACATAATCGATACATTTTAGAACTCTGGTTTCTGCCAGGTCCCCAACTTCCTCCAGGTCTGTGCGACTCGCATCCTCCCCCCCACGTATGATAATGAATACGGACTGCGCTGCTGTTCCCCACAGTTCCATATCCATTTATCTGCGATGTTATCCAGCGCCAGGGGGGTTTCCACAGATTGGATGGAACAGTTCAATCTGTGTTGATGATGATGATGATGTGATTAAAATGTTTTGCCACAAACGCTTATATGATTATAGACATGTGAGAAGAGTGAGATTTCTTCTTGTAATATTATCTCGTGTTTTTAGGTGATCTGAGGATTACTTTGATCGGAAAAACAGGCACTGGAAAGAGCTCCTCAGGAAACACCATCCTCAGGAAAGATGAGTTTTACACAAAACTGAGTCCAGGATCCGCCACCAGAGTGTGTCAGAAAGCAGAGGCTGAGGTAGACGGACGCCATGTTTCTGTGGTGGACACTCCAGGTCTGTTTGACACGACCACGTCATGTGAAGAAGGAAATGAGGAAAGATTAAGATGCATCAGTCTGCTGGACCCGGGACCACACGTCTTTCTGTTGGTGCTGCAGTTCGGACGAATGACGCTTGAAGAAAAAGAGACGCTAAAACTTATAAAAAAGGAATTTGGGAAAGAAGTTGACAGGTTCACAATTGTTCTTCTGACTCATGGAGACAAACTGAAGGATCATAATATGACTGCTGAAGATTACATACAAAATGATGATTCTTTCAAGGAGCTCATTTCAAACTATGGAAACAGGTTCCATGTGTTTAATAACAGGGAAAAGGAAGACCGCGCTCAGGTGAAAGAGCTGATGAAGAAGATCGATGCCCTGGTGAAGGAGAACGGAGGAGAGTGCTACACCAATGGCATGTTACTGAAGGCAGAGATTCCTAAAATACTGAGAGAGAAAGACAAAGAACGAGGCGAGGTGGAGAGAAAAGAAGAAATAAATGAAATTACAACAAAATATGAAGAAAAAATCAAAGAAGAGATTAATCTGAAATCAGTCATTGAAAGAAAACTAAAACAAATGGAAGATGACACAGAGGCGGTTCTTGGGGGGGGGCGAGTGGGGCAATTGCCCAGGGCGCAACTTCGTGAGGGGCACCGTGCCGAGCGCTTGAAAAAAAAAAAATCTATCATATCAGTGTGTAGGAAATTGGCAAATTAGCGCCCCCTCTGGCTGCAAGCGCCCGCGCAATACATTCCCTTCCACGTGGGCCAATGCGCAGCGCAGAGACCTGCTGGAGCCTACAGCGAGAGGAAAGGAAGAGAGAAAGAAGAGAGAAAGAAAGAGAAGATAGAGAGAGGAGTCACCCCCTCCCTCTCTGTGGCCGGTAACTGACAAAGCGTCTCAATCTGACAGTACACCGGCCACGAGTCCAGCTCCCACTACCACGATTTGATCAATGTCACGGCACTAGTTGCTAAGAGGAATTGACCAATGATAGCTCCTACCAACACGGAAACTACAGAAGACAATAGTAAACGAAGTTAGTATAACGCAACATTTAATCACTTTTAAATCGATCGTTCACCCTCCGTGGTTGTCAAGTTGTGATTGAATTACTCAGTTCTTTGCTCAACTTGAAAAGGCTTCTGGTCTTTAGAACGCAAGGAACAACTCGAGATTTCTTGTCTTTTTGTGGTTTATTGATGTTCAATAACCAGGATTAAGTTGATTAGGTTGATTAGGTTGATAACCTTAAAGATAAACAGAACAGAAACATTGAATAGTTTTGAGTTTAAACTCATAATAAACATAAGTCATCACAACATTACTTTAAGTTTAAACTAATACAGAAATAAAGTCATTACTGCAACCTTTGTGTAATGTAATAAATGAAAATGCAATGACTGTTTACAATCTTTCAGTTTAACAGATAACGTTTACTAAACAAATGAGTGTTTAAACATAAACATGAACCAGAAATAAAGATTGATTAAGCTACATAAAGTACAAATAAACATAGCTTTCAATTAAATCAAAGTTAAATTAAAGTCTCTCTCCCTCTTACATATGCACCTCAATGTGATTAAAGTCATTGGTATGTGTTTTACATTTATACATTCAAATATACTGTAAGAATCAGAAGAAGAAGAGTGCATTTCATACCAGTTGCGTATGACCATGAACTGAGGATCTTCTTTGGTTTTTTAGTTGGATGCTTTGTTTAAGTTTTTCCTTCCTTTGTCTCTCATTTCACATGCTGGTCTGCAGGCAATATGGCCGACTGAAAACTTCCTGGGATCTGACAGGAAGTGTGGGGACCTCTGCTGTTGCTGTTGTGCAGTAATTGTTTCACTGTCCCCTGCAGGTCTGGAGGTTGAACTCAGGCAAAGGTGGATGTGAGGTTAAATGTGGATTTGAATTTGTTTGACTTTAATGTTGACGTGACACCTCCCACTTGACCTCTTGGTTCTTGAACCCAGAGAGGTCACGCAAGTTGTGGATGCTCATTGTCTACTTCTTCTTACTTGTTTACATTTGTTCTTCTGCAGGTAGTAGAACAATGACACGTCTTACATCCCTGTGCAGAATTGTAGAGGGGATCTTGACTGGGGTTTTCTTTGCTGACCCTCTTTGATCAGATTTCACGGTTGAGACTGGGTAACTGGGGAAGGTTCGGACATGCACATCTCTGACGATGCCTTTCTTGTCAGGGTTGACGCTGATGACTCTGCCAAGTTTATAATGACCCCTCAAAGCATTTTGGTCCGCCAGCCAGACGATATCTCCTGTGGCTACGTTCCTGTGTGTTGTATGCCACTTACTCCTGGTGAATAAATTGGGCCCCGCCAACTGACTCCACTTCCTCCAGAACCGGTCAACTTCAGTCTGAATGGCCCTTAGCCTTTTATAAGGGTACCCTTCAAAGTCAAAGCTTCCCAAGTCTCCCTTGGGTCCTATTCTCCCAAGCAGGAGGGAATTTGGGCTGATGTAGTCAATACAGTCTTCGCGGCTCTGAGTTCTGGCATCTATAGGTCTCTCATTGGCAAGGTTAGCAGCCATGTAAAGGAAGGTTTGGAATTCACTCCAGGTAAAGCACCCGTCTCCTCCCAGGTTGAGCAGAGCGCGTTTCACTGTGCGTACTGCCACCTCTGCAGCTCCATTCCTGTGAGGGGAATCAGCAGGGTGAAGTTTCCAGCTCCATTCTGTTCCATGCTTTGAGGCTTCATTCTCAAATTCTGATTTTTCCAAGTGGTCAAGAAAGGTGTAGAGTTCTTTGAGGGCAGGTCTGGCGCCCACAAAGTTTTTTCCAGGGTCTGACCACAGTTTCTTTGGATGTCCTCTTAGTGCTGTGAATCTCTCGTAGGCCAGCAGAAAACCTTCAGATGACTGATCACTCACAACATCTGTGTGCAGAGCTCGGCATGCCATACAGCAGAAGACTAGCCCCCATACCTTGAGCCTTGCTTTCTTCTTCACCTCATCCTTCACTTCATAAGGGCCAAATAAATCAAGTGTTGTGTATTCAAATGGTCTGGCTGGTGTTATCCGCTCAGATGGAAGGTCACTCATGATTTGTTGGCATTTTTTAGCCCTGGCCTTTCTGCATGTCACACAGCTGTCCACAATCTTCTGAGCCAGTTTTTGGCCTTTTATGACCCACGCTTTCTTTCTCATGCGCAGGAGTGTACCTGCAATTTCCTCATGGTTTACCTCATGTGCTTCTTGTGCCAAAAGAGAAGATATCCATGCATCACAAGGTAAGATTGGTACAGCAGTTTTGTCATCATCAAAGATCTGAAACCTTCCTCCACAGACCAAGAGCCCAGTCTCTGGCTCTTTGTACACAGCCAACCTGTTGAGGGTGGTGTCTTGGAAGGAAACTCCCTCTTGAGCTGCAAGGAAGAGGTCCCTCTGTGAATCTTCATACTCACTGACGGTAAGTACAGTTTGTTTGGCTCTGGATTTTATCTCTTCTGACGCAATTCCCTCACACTTTGGCTTACATGTGGCTGGGTTTTTTTTCAGTACTCTTTTCCATTTCATTGCAGCCCTCCATACCCAGGCAACAACTCTGATCACCTTGGTTAGGCTGCTGAACTTCCTGATGTCAATCAATTTTTTCACTGCAGAACCAGCTGGCGGCCTTCGGATTTGAGTCTTGGGCTCTCTTCCATCTGCAGTGGCTTGTGGAACATCATGGTCCTTTTTGCCTGTGACTTTCACTGGAGTACATTCTCCACCAAATGGTGCATTGTATGTGTTTTTCTTGGCACGTGCTCTTGTCAGTGCTGCTGAGAAGGACTTCTTTTGGAGCTTGTTTAACCCTTCTCTGGCATAAGCTGCAACTTCTTTGGCTGACTTTTTTGGCCACTCTTCTACCGGTAGTTTTAAGAATTCAGGTCCATTCTGCCATACAGAGTTCTCTTGGAGGTCTTCTGGAGCTGCACCTCTTGTTATGATGTCTGCAACATTGAGGTCTCCCTGGATCCACCACCAGTCATCAGTTGATGTAGTTTTCTGGATTTCTCCAACTCTATTAGCAAAGAAGGTCTGGTATCCATAGCTGTCTCTTTGGATTGCTCCTAACACAGTTTGACTATCCAGCAGGTGAAGCCATTTTCCTATCTCCATTCGACTGTGCTTTTCAATGTACCTTCTGAGGCGAACTGCGTAGACAGCACCACAGATTTCAGCTTTGACTGGTTCTCCCTTTTGGTCGAGTGGTGTGAGCTTTGCTTTGGATTCAACAAGTCTGACTTCAACGCCATGCGTCGTCTCCCACCTCAAGTACACCACGGCTCCGTAGCTCTGGTCACTTCCATCAGAGAATGTCACTCCCCATGGCTTTCTAGTCCAGTCGCATGGTGTGAGGCTTCTGTGGAATGTAATTTGGCTGAGGCGGATGTATTGTTCAAACAACTGGATTGCTTCTTCCCTCAACTTTTCTGACAGTGGCTTGTCCCAAGTGTCTTGGGATGTGCTAGTTCCAGCTTCTTGGAAAGCTTTTCTGACTAGAATGGCACCCTTCTGTTTAGCAGGGGTGACAAGACCTATTGGGTCATACAGGCTAGCTACTTGGCTTAACAGTTGTCTTCTAGTCAGCGGGATGGGAGTTTTTCTCTCACTTCTTCCTCCAGGAGGTTTTGACCCACTCTCATTTTCTTCCTCCTTTTAGAGAAGTTGACTGAGGTCATTGGGTACAGTTTGTCACTTTCAACCAGGTAGCCGACCCCCAGGGCTTTGTCATCTTCTTCTCTCCTTTGATTTGGGAGAATAAGCACTTTGTTTGATGATGCTTCTGGCACGAGCAACTCCCTCCCACTTTGGCCTGACCGGACCCAGGGCTTAAGGAAGAATCCACCTGCCTTCAGGATCTCTTCAACTTTTCTGGTGTTTTGGTCCAGCTTTTCCAGGTCATTGTGAGAAGTAAGCACATCATCAACATAAGAGTCTTCCTCTAGGATCCTACGTTCGTCCTCCAGGTGAGTAAACATGGGTAGCCTTGCAGTCTCTCTCATGGCCAGCTGTGCGATACACCCTGCTGGTCGATCACCAATGTTGACTCGGGTGATGGCGTACTCTTCAAGTTCACCGTCTTCGGTGTCTCTCCAGAGAAATCTGTGAAGATGCATTTCCAGGTCTTCCAACCACACTGAATTATACATTTTCTTAATGTCACAGAGTGCTGCATGCACACCTCTTCTGAACCTGAGTAGCACTGCTCTAATTGGATTGAGAACGTCAGGCCCTTTCAGCAGAAGATCATTCATGCTCAGACCCTTGAACCTCTGGCTGCTGTTCCAGACCAGACGCACAGGTGTTGTGACAGAATGCGGGTTTGGCGCTACCAAGTGGCTGACGTACCATACTGGTCCCTTCCAGTTGGCTATTACCTCTTTGGTGAGCTTCATTGCTGCCCTCCTTTCCACCATCTCATGGACTTGAGCTCCATATGCCACTTTCCACTGTGGTTCTTTCTTGAGTTGCTTCTCTGTCCTCAGAAAAGTGGCTTCCACTCCACTCCTATTATTGGGCAGAGAAGTTGGATCCTCGATCCATGGATATTTTGTGTCCCAGTGTGGTTCACTGCTGTGATTGTCTGCTTTGACATAGGTGAGGCCTGTCCTTATGATTTCTAGCTCTCTTTCCTCATTCAGTGTCATGTCTTTGCCTCCTGGCTGGCAGTTCCCGCATCTGCATCCTCCACACTTCGGCTCACAAGCTGCCCCAATACTGTCCCATTTCCACCAGTCGAGAAATTCTCTGTCTGCAACAGTGCTTTTGGTTTCAGCTTTGAGTTCCTTTGTGTCACTGAGTTCTTGATATTTCACTGCTGTGGCTCTCATGGATCTTGCGAAGTGTGTTTTAGATGAGTGAGCTTCCAAATCCACTTTTTCAAAGAGGTCTGGATGTGTTCCGCCAACCGTCTTTCCTAGTGGGCCTTCCCACAGGACAAGGTCTCCAATTACTTTCACTCTTTGTGGTACCAGCCTTCCTTCCCGATGACTGATGAGCAGTTCTATTCGCTCTGGCCTGTACAGGTCTTCTAAGTTGGCATCTGGGAAGAACCTCTTCAGTTGTTCAGGTTTGACTGTGTTTTGTACCTTGGCAATTTCGTTCAGGCCATAACAGAGAAGCTCATGGGCTCTTTCAGTTCCTGTGGGCGTTCTGACCCTCACCCTGATATGATATCTTTTTGTCTTCACTTTTAGGGCCATTCCTCCAACCCCGTGGACAACAAGAGTGATTTTTTCGCTTCTGAGGTTGAGTCTCCTGGCAGCTTTGTGGGTGATGTAATTTGTGTCTGATGCTAAGTCGATCAGTGTCCCAATTTTCTGCCCTGCATTGGCTGTTACCTCGAGGAGCATCAGGATCACTGGTAGCTCTTGTGGTGCACTCATTTCCACCCCTTCAGGTTTGTCGGTGCAGTGAGATCTTGCCGCAACATTGGTGAAGGCTTTCCTAAACTTTTCCACCATGTCAGGGGACAGTTCAGACACAAATTGATTTTGTTCTTCCGTCAGCTTTTGTCTACTTGTGCTTGACTTTGATACTTTGTCTGTCTCAGCCTTTTTTGGGTCTCCTCGCCGGCACAGGAAGAAGTGGTGGTCTCTCCTACAGTCTTTATTTCTACACAGGTAAGTATCTTTGCATTCATTATCATCTTCATGGCACTCCAGGCACTTTGTGCAGGCTCCCAGTCTCTCCACAGCACTCAACTTGTCTTTTGGCTTCAGTTTTTTGAACATTTTGCAGAAGAAAAGCTTCTCTTTGTGCTGCTCATCTCCACAGACAATGCATCCCCCTTTACTCGTGGACCTGGTTGAGGCGTATTTCTTGGGGTCAGCAGACTTTTTGTCCGGCTTTTCACATACTCCAAGCTGCTCCAACCTCTCTAAGACCTCTTCTTGAGTTTTCAGGTAGGTCAGAAGGCTGTCAAAATGGTTCTCTGGAGTGACTGCATTTGCTGGGTTGACCATGAATCCTAGCCAGTCCTTCTTCATAGTGTCTGGTAATTTGCTCTCTATTGATTTGATTACAAGAGGATTTTTGATGGCTCCAGTATTGCCGAGCTCTGTGAGGTCATTCAGTGCCTTTTCAACAGATTGGATCATTTCAATCATTTTCCTGGGTTGGTGTGACTTCAGAGGGGGGATTTTGTCCAGGTCCTCGATGATCTCCAGGGCTATGGTTGTTTTGTTTCCAAATCTGGTGTCCAGCACCCTGAACATGTCCTCCGCAGTCTTGTAGGTCGACAGTCTGAGGTCTCTGCGGATCTTCTCATCAACGCTGTCTAGGAGCTGGATCTTCTTAGCTTCTGCTGAACCAGTTGGCTCTCCCTGCCTCTGGAGACTCTCCCAATCCTTTCTCCACTGATGGAAGTCTCTCTTGGAGCCATAGAATCTGGGTAAGGTGATGGGTTTTATTTTAAGAATTGGCTGCTGGACAGGCTGTGGTGCTGACTGTGCCTGAAGAGTGCTCCCTCTTCTTTCCTCTTCTGCAATTCTTTGCACTATCAGGAATTCTGCCTTTTTGGCCTCGAGGCTGTTCTTCAACTTTCGCAAGCCTTTTACTCTACCATCCAGACTGGCCTTTTCTTCTTCTGGTATCCATTCTTCCCACTCTGTGAAACTTGCCATCACATCATTGACGAGTCTCTTCACGCCTTCCAACTGATGTTCATAGCCGTCCTTGTTCACCATGGACACACGAATTGCATGGGCTCCTTCACAAGCAGATTCTGCCTCCTCAAATGCGAATGCCAGCTCGCCTTCTCCGTACCTGGACCAGATGCTCGACTGTACTAATCGTTTAATTTCATCCAGTTTGGAGTTGCAGTCTTCTATGGTCTTTGTCAGGTCGGTCTGCTGCTGCTTATCCAGCTCATCTACCTCTTCGACTCCCAGTTCAGCCAGTATGCCAAGCTCGTAGTCGTCATTGGTGTTACTGACAGTTCTTCCAAGTGAGGTGAGTTCTCTGAGCCCCTTCTGTAACTCTGACTTTGTGAGATGTCCAACAGCTCTGCTCAAATAGTTGGCTTGCTTGGTGAAGGCACTCTTTGCTGATGTTCTTTCCTTCTTCAGCTGCTTGAGTGTTTTTCCCGTGGCTTCTTCTGCTATACTTCTAGTTGGTCTTTGCGTTGGCACCGTTGACTTGAGGCCGTTAATCCTTTGTCTTTGCTGCCACGCTGGTTATCAACTGTCAAGTTGTGATTGAATTACTCAGTTCTTTGCTCAACTTGAAAAGGCTTCTGGTCTTTAGAACGCAAGGAACAACTCGAGATTTCTTGTCTTTTTGTGGTTTATTGATGTTCAATAACCAGGATTAAGTTGATTAGGTTGATTAGGTTGATAACCTTAAAGATAAACAGAACAGAAACATTGAATAGTTTTGAGTTTAAACTCATAATAAACATAAGTCATCACAACATTACTTTAAGTTTAAACTAATACAGAAATAAAGTCATTACTGCAACCTTTGTGTAATGTAATAAATGAAAATGCAATGACTGTTTACAATCTTTCAGTTTAACAGATAACGTTTACTAAACAAATGAGTGTTTAAACATAAACATGAACCAGAAATAAAGATTGATTAAGCTACATAAAGTACAAATAAACATAGCTTTCAATTAAATCAAAGTTAAATTAAAGTCTCTCTCCCTCTTACATATGCACCTCAATGTGATTAAAGTCATTGGTATGTGTTTTACATTTATACATTCAAATATACTGTAAGAATCAGAAGAAGAAGAGTGCATTTCATACCAGTTGCGTATGACCATGAACTGAGGATCTTCTTTGGTTTTTTAGTTGGATGCTTTGTTTAAGTTTTTCCTTCCTTTGTCTCTCATTTCACATGCTGGTCTGCAGGCAATATGGCCGACTGAAAACTTCCTGGGATCTGACAGGAAGTGTGGGGACCTCTGCTGTTGCTGTTGTGCAGTAATTGTTTCACTGTCCCCTGCAGGTCTGGAGGTTGAACTCAGGCAAAGGTGGATGTGAGGTTAAATGTGGATTTGAATTTGTTTGACTTTAATGTTGACGTGACAGTGGTATTTACTATGAATACAACGTACAAAGACACACTTTACATGAGACTTTGTAGAGATACGAGATCGGCATTTTCAATAGAGGCGACGTGAATGACCCGGACAACACTTCATCTGGGAGCTCTTTCGGATTTGCTGGAGAGAATCTCATCTTTGCTTTTGGTAAGTCATGTCATGAAATGTGTTTGTCATATCACTATTCTATTTTAGCGCTATTATATTATATTATATTGTATTAATTATATTAATTATATATGTTATATTTATTATATTATATTATTTTATACTGAGGAGAAATCTGTGTGAGGAAAGTGAGGAATAGCTGTGTGTGATCACTTTTTTGTGTGTGTGCCTGTGCAATCTGTAGAATAAGACAGAAGAAGAATAAATGTTTAAGGTGAGAGTAGCCCACTGTGTGTGTGTGTGTGTGTGTGTGTGTGTGTGTGTGTCTGTGTGTGTGTATGTGTGTGTATGTGTGTGTGTGTGTGTGTGTGTGTGTGTGTGAGTGTGTATGTAGGGGATTTTGAAAAAATCATTTGAATAATTGTGATTTCAATATTGACTGAGATCATCGTGATTATGATTTTTTCCATAATCGAGCAGCCGATGGTTCTATTTATATATCTGATTGTATATATTTTTGCCACTTTTATGTGTAGAGTTTATTTATTATTTTTTTATTTATGTTATTTAAGTTATGATAACTTATATTTTTTTGAAAGTTAATAAAATAATGAGAACCACTCTATAGTGATAGGGGGGGGGGGCTTGTGTTTTTTTTTTCATTCCTGGGGGGGGGCGCTCAGAGAGGGTCTCGCCCAGGGAGTAATTCAATGTAGAACCGCCACTGGATGACAGGACGAAATGGGAAAAAAGAAAAAAGTTTGTGAAAAAAGATAAAGTTAAAACAAAAATGGCAATTACGATGTTATTTGAAGAGGTGAATCGAAAACAAGCTGAAGAATTTAATTTAATCAAACAAAGGTTGCCAAAAAAAACCCTCAACTACCAGTAGTTTTGGTTAAGTCCTGGTTTAGTCCCGGTTTAGTCCTGGTTTAGACACGGTTTAGATCTGGTTTAGTCTTGGCTTTGTCCTGGTTTAGTCCTGGTTTAGACCTGGTTTAGTCCTGGTTTAGTGCCGGGTTAGTCCCGGTTTAGTCCTGGTTTAGACCTGGTTTAGTCTTGGTTTAATCCTGGTTTAGTCCCAGTTGAATCCTGGTTTAGACCCGGTTTAGACCTGGTTTAGTCTTGGTTTAGTCCTGGTTTAGTTCTGGTTTAGTCCCAGTTGAATCCTGGTTTAGACCTGGTTTAGTCTTGGTTTAGTCCTGGTTTAGTTCTGGTTTAGTTCTGGTTTAGTCCTGGCTAGGTCCTGGTTTAGTCCTGGTCTAGTCCTGGTTTAGTTCTGGTTTAGTCCTGGTTTAGACCTGGTTTAGTTCTGGTTTAGTCCTGGTTTAGTTCTGGTTTAGTCCTGGTTTAGTCCTGGTTTAGTTCTGGTTTAGTCCTGGTTTAGTTCTGGTTTAGTCCTGGTTTAGTTCTGGTTTAGTCCTGGTTTAGACCTGGTTTAGTTCTGGTTTAGTCCTGGTTTAGTTCTGCTTTAGTCCTGGTTTAGTCCTGGTTTAGTTCTGGTTTGGTCCTGGTTTAGTTCTGGTTTAGTCCTGGTTTAGTCCTGGTTTAGTCCTGGTTTAGACCTGGTTTAGTTCTGGTTTAGTCCTGGTTTAGTTCTGCTTTAGTCCTGGTTTAGTCCTGGTTTAGTTCTGGTTTGGTCCTGGTTTAGTTCTGGTTTAGTCCTGGTTTAGTCCTGGTTTAGTTCTGGTTTAGTCCTGGTTTAGTCCTGGTTTTAGTGCCTGCATTAACTTACCGATTTTCTGGGCATAGAAGTGCTGTGAACAGTGGCTACAGTTTTGAATTGCTTAAAAAAATGTCAGCGTGAGAAATGCCATGTGTGGCGTGTGAGCGTGTGAACACGTCAAATTGCGTGTGTCACACTCTCAATGCGCGAGACTTGAGAGCCCTGCTTAAAACATATAGAATAATTATAAAATATAAAGTTGTCCTACTTCATGGATTTCACTTATTGCGGGTTATTTCTGGAACCTAACCCCTGCGATAAACGAGGGATAACTACTGTATCTGAATTCTGGTGATATTATTAAATGTTTTTTTTATTTGCTCACTGTACATTAAAAGGTTGTGTGCTGTGTAAATGTTTGAACTGTTTAAAGGTCCCATGGCATGAAATTTTCACTTTCTGAGGTTTTTGAACCTTAATGTGAGCTCCCCTACCCTGTTTAGGGCCCCCCAATGGCTAAAAGTTGCGTAATGTCTAAACTGAGCATTTGCGATCCTTTTCTGCGTTTGAAAAAAACACAGCTCAAATGGGCGATTCTGGACAAGGCACCTTATTGACGTCAGATCGAAAAAAGAAATGCAAATGCAGTTCCACCATCGTCTGGATCTCCACCTCCTGTCTCTGGAAATCACACCCAGAGAGTTTGGACCGCGGAGGAGCTACGCAATGCGAAATGCGTTTTTTTATTTGCCTGGAGGCACATGCGAGTGTTTCTAGGCTCGGAAGTCCTTTACCCGACCCTCTGGACCTCTGAAACAGCAGTGGTTTAATTTTATTTTCTGTGCAAATGTGTTTTTTTTCATTGAAACGCTCTCCTTTCCTCCTTCGCGCTTACACACGCGGAAGTGGGGCCAGGCACAGCGCACCGCTAAAACAAGGAACCAGCGGCGCATTTGTCCCCCCCCCCCTCCCCACCCCCCACCCGCTCCTCTAACCAATCTGTGTCCTTCTCATTTGCATTCAAGCAACAAGGCCCAGAATGAGTTGTTCAGACAGAGAGATTATGACTCTGACTCTGTACATGTGTCTTTCTCATGCACTGAGTGTTGATTTTGAAGAAGGATTCATTTACAGTATTAGGGAAACATTAAGGCACCATATAAAAGCATCAAGAAGTACCATGTCATGGGATCTTTAATAGGTTTGTTTGTGACTGGGTGTCGTGATTGCACATGTATAATGTGATTCTTTATGGCTCCCGATCAATAATTATTGTATTCTCTGATTAAGAGATGATTAAAAGTAAACGTTGATTGTGGTTTTCTCTGACTCACAAAATGGACGCACCGTGAACAGGAAGAGAACATTTTTATGATGCATTAATAACAGAAAAGCTCGAACAAAAGTGTCAGTGCAGCTCAACAGGTCGAGTCAAATCTGTGTCAGGGCAGTTTGAGGAGAGTAACAATCCTCAGGACAACTGTCCTCCTGTCCT
The DNA here is from genome assembly GCA_036785185.1 of Paratrypauchen microcephalus. Classification (NCBI taxonomy): domain Eukaryota; kingdom Metazoa; phylum Chordata; class Actinopteri; order Gobiiformes; family Gobiidae; genus Paratrypauchen; species Paratrypauchen microcephalus. Next base: position 1,635,240 of record JAVJIX010000187.1, on the reverse strand, counting down.
GAGCCAGACACAGGAAAGCTCCTGTGTCGCTCTGCTGCTTCGTTTAGTCCTGGTTTAGGCCTGGTTTAGTCCCGGTTTAGACCTGGTTTAGTCCTGGTTTAGATCTGGTTTAGTCCTTGTGTAGACCTGGTTTAGTCCCGGTTTAGATCTGGTTTAGTGCTGGCTGTCAACGTCTGGAGCATTTCAGAACGAGCTGGTTAGCACAGCTCCATGCAGGGTCGCCATGGATACAGATAAAACAAACAAATCACACAATCCAGAAGTCCTTAACTTCTGTCTCGCTCAGTGTGCCGGCGGTCAGCCACAAGAGCAGCCGACCACGACCACGGCAGCCGCAGAGTCTGTGGTAAACATGGATCCTGTCCCTTCAAATCAGGGAAACTGAAAAAATCCTAGTTTAGTCCTTGTGCAGTCCTTCTGTAAACCTGGTTTAGTCCTTGAGAAATAATAAAAAATCTGTGGCATTACTGTCCCTGTCCCCAACAGGCCGCGGTCACATGGACATTTTTCGCTTTTTTTCTCGAAGACAAATGAAGTAGACGTTGGCTCAGACCGACGTTTGGTAGAAAAGGACAAACAAATGTGTCGTTTAAAGACTTTTATTGCAGCAGCAGAACAGTGAACAGTGCAAACGATTCTTCATTCATCAACAATTAATTATGAACAGAGTAAATATTTCAGCTTCATTAACCACAATCACGGGCCACTTTATTAGGCACACCTCAGCTTGAAGCATTGAGCACATTTAGTCCTGGTTTAGTCCTGGTTCAGTCGTGGTTTAGTTCTGGTCAAGTACTGGGCATCAGAATACAAACGATGACCCGGGTTTAGTCCTGGTTTAGTCCTTGTGTAGTCCTGGTTTAGTCCTGGTTTAGTCCTTGTGTAGACCTGGTTTAGCCCTGGTTTAGTCCTGGTTTAGCCCTAGTTTAGTCCTTGTGTAGACCTGGTTTAGTCCTGGTTTAGTCCTGGTTTAGATCTGGTTTAGCCCTAGTTTAGTCCTAGTTTAGTCCTGGTTTAGTCCTTGTGTAGACCTGGTTTAGTCCTGGTTTAGATCTGGTTTAGTCCTTGTGTAGACCTGGTTCAGTCCTGGTTTAGTCCTTGTGTAGACCTGATTTAGATCTGGTTTAGTCCTGGTTTAGCCATAGTTTAGTCCTTGTGTAGACCTGGATTAGTCCTTGTGTAGACCTGGTTTAGTCCTTGTGTAGTCCTGGTTTAGTCCTTATGTAGACCTGGTTTAGTCCTTGTGTAGTCCTGGTTTAGTCCTTGTGTAGTCCTGGTTTAGTCCTTGTGTAGACCTGGATTAGTCCTTGTGTAGACCTGGTTTAGTCCTTGTGTAGACCTGGATTAGTCCTTGTGTAGACCTGGATTAGTCCTTGTGTAGACCTGGTTTAGTCCTTGTGTAGTTCTGGTTTAGTCCTTGTGTAGTCCTGGTTTAGTCCTTGTGTAGACCTGGTTTAGTCCTTGTGTAGTCCTGGTTTAGTCCTTGTGTAGTCCTGGTTTAGTCCTTGTGGAGACCTGGTTTAGTCCTAGTTTAGTCCTTGTGTAGACCTGGTTTAGTCCTGGTTTAGCCGTAGTTTAGCCCTTGTGTAGACCTGGTTTAGTCCTGGTTTAGTCCTTGTGTAGACCTGGTTTAGTCCTGGTTTAGATCTGGTTTAGACCCTTGCTCCTGGCTCTGTTCAGGTCGTTAAAAGCTTTGTTTGAGTAAATGTGATGATGTTCTGCACGGGGACCTGATTGTCCTGGTTAAACTTTAGTTTAGACCTGGTTTAGTCCCAGTTTAGATCTGGTTAAAACCTGGTATAGTCCAGTTTTAGACCTAGTTTACCCCTAGTTTTTTACGCAAACCAAAATTAGGTCTGAACCAGGACTAAATTTGGTTTAGTTCTGATTAGGATTAGGCTCCACGAACCCTTGCAGAGGGTTAGTGTCTCATTCGTGACAGTGTAGAGTTTACGTCAGGCTCGTTTAACTCGATGGTTTCAAGGATTTCGAGAGGATTTTCTTCGTCCGTGGTCTGTAAACGTGAGTCACCTTTAGAAATCAGTTCAAGGCAGTTTTAATTTAATCACAAAGCCCTTTGAGTTTGAAGAAAATGATAACAGAACAGTGCAATATTGTTTTTTATAGTTTGGTAAATGTGGTAAATACAGAGCCTGTAGCGCCCCCTGGTGGACTGAGAAGCTACAGACGAGCAGAAAATGAGACCGAAGCGATTTCTAAACTTATTCCGCTAAAAGATATCACTGATACAACTAATGCAGGATTGGCTTTTAACGTGCAGATAAATATTTGGCTTATAAACAAGTTGCAGGTCTGGAAAATGGACGGGATCAGGGAGGGCATCCGGTGTAACTCGTGACGCTAAATTAATGACGGCGTGTTCAGTGGCTACACAAGGCACGTTATTTAGTGAAGTGGTAAAGCAGCAAACCCAGTGTGCGGCGGAGTTTCTGCTTTTGTTCGAGTTTAGACCTCGTCGGGTCCTGGTTCAGTTTTGGTTTAGATCTAGTTCCACCCTCGTCAATAATGAGTTATGACGTCAGGTTTTAAAGGACTGATTAAATCGAGGGGATTTAGACCGACTCTGGACCTGGTTAAGTCCTGGTTTAGTCTAGTTCTTAATCACAAGTAAATGTTTATTATTGATTATGTGATTATGGTTGGAAATGATTTAGGTGGATGTGATACTGACGTACTGAGGTCAGGACTTATTTTAGTCCTGGTTTAGACCTGGTTTAGTCCTGGATTAGTCCTGGTTTAGTCCTTGTGTAGACCTGGTTTAGTTCTGCTTTAGTCCTGGTTTAGATCTGGTTTAGTCCTTGTTTAGTCCTTGTGTAGACCTGGTTTAGTCCTGGTTTAGATCTGGTTTAGTCCTTGTGTAGACCTGGTTTAGTCCTTGTGTAGACCTGATTTAGTCCTGGTTTAGCCGTAGTTTAGTCCTTGTGTAGACCTGGTTTAGTCCTTGTGTAGACCTGGTTTAGTCCTTGTGTAGTCCTGGTTTAGTCCTTGTGGAGACCTGGTTTAGTCCTAGTTTAGTCCTTGTGTAGACCTGGTTTAGTCCTTGTGTAGACCTGGTTTAGTCCTGGTTTAGCCGTAGTTTAGTCCTTGTGTAGTCCTGGTTTAGTCCTTGTGTAGACCTGGTTTAGTCCTTGTGTAGACCTGGTTTAGTCCTTGTGTAGACCTGGTTTAGTCCTAGTTTAGTCCTTGTGTAGACCTGGTTTAGTCCTTGTGTAGTCCTGGTTTAGTCCTTGTGTAGACCTGGTTTAGTCCTAGTTTAGTCCTTGTGTAGTCCTTGTGTAGACCTGGTTTAGTCCTTGTGTAGTCCTGGTTTAGTCCTTGTGTAGACCTGGTTTAGTCCTAGTTTAGTCCTTGTGTAGACCTGGTTTAGTCCTTGTGTAGACCTGGTTTAGTCCTGGTTTAGATCTGGTTTAGTTCTTGTGTAGACCTGGTTCAGTCCTGGTTTAGTCCTTGTGTAGACCTGGTTTAGTCCTGGTTTAGATCTGGTTTAGTCCTTGTGTAGACTTGATTTAGATCTGGTTTAGCCGTAGTTTAGTCCTTGTGTAGACCTGGATAATCCTTGTGTAGACCTGGTTTAGTCCTTGTGTAGTCCTGGTTTAGTCCTTGTGGAGACCTGGTTTAGTCCTAGTTTAGTCCTTGTGTAGACCTGGTTTAGTCCTAGTTTAGTCCTTGTGTAGACCTCGTTTAGTCCTTGTGTAGACCTGGTTTAGTCCTGGTTTAGCCCTTGTGTAGACCTGGTTTAGTCCTAGTTTAGTCCTTGTGTAGACCTGGTTTAGTCCTAGTTTAGTCATTGTGTAGACCTGGTATAGTCCTTGTGTAGTCCTGGTTTAGATCTGGTTTAGACCCTTGCTCCTGGCTCCGTTCAGGTCATTAAAAGCTTTGTTTGAGTAAATGTGATGATGTTCTGCACGGGGACCTGATTGTCCTGGTTAAACTTTAGTTTAGACCCGGTTTAGTCCCAATTTAGATCTGGTTAAAACCTGGTATAGTCCAGTTTTAGTCCTAGTTTATCCCAAGCTTTATGCGAAAGTGATGAGGTACTGCACGCAGACCTTATTGCACCAGCTGAATTCTGGTTTAGTGCTAATTTAGACCTGGTTTAGTCCTGATTTAGACCTGGTTTCTTTAGTCCTTATTTCTCGACCCTTGTAAGTACGTCTATGTAAACGTGATGAGGTACTGTGGATAGGCCTGCACGTCGTTGAAGATGATGAACATGGAGGGGTTGGGCACTCGGTCGGTCACGCTGTCGTAGAGGTCGCTGGCGTTGCTGCTTTTGGCTGGAGGAGTGAGCATGCCCTGCTGACCTCGGGTGTATTCTCCCACCAGGACCAGAGCCACGTACAGACGCTTGTGACCTTTAGAATCCGCCTTAGAGTATCCCTGAGCCGAGTACGCAGGGTCCACAGCGAAGTACGACCCATTCCCGTGCACCGCAGCTGTGAAGGAAAAGGAAAGGTCTCAGGTAGTGCTGTCACTATACTAAAACTTCAATACTAAGGAATAGACTCGATGCACAATACCAATTCTGATACCACGATGATCATAAAAAACATTCTTTAGACAATCGAATGTGATCCACATTAAATGGTAGTTCTTTCTTTTCTATTCCCATGTGCCCTTATATCTTCTCCCTTATCTGCTACTCTGTGTCTGGGGTTTTTCTCCCCTCTCGTCTCTCTTTCTCATGTTGGAGTTGATTTTTCGAATCCTTAATTATGGAATTGATGAGCTGGTCCCTCAACGCAATTGACACGCTTTTTTCACGAAGGAATGCCGGTTCGGGAGAACCGATTTGTCCGGATGGAACTTTTGCTGCTGGGTACACGATGGACGCTTGGAGCAAGTGGAACGTTGTGTGTCTGGCACCTCTGTTCCTAGAGGATGTTGAAGATATCTACTTATTTGGATTTTTGATGGCAGGACATCTGATAATCGGCCTGGGGATGTTCCTGACCTATCGGAAAATTGGAAAGCAGTGAGCAAAGAGTCCCCAAAGCTGTCCGCTGTAATATCACACCACAGTGGAGCCGTTGTTGACCTGGTGAAGGTGTTACAACAGAAAGTCACACAGTTTGAGGACCGTCTCCAATCTGGGGATACCTCCCGACGCTTGGATACAATCAAGAGCATTATTACTGAACTGTGCAGAAATAATGCGGCGCAGTCTGCAATCATAACGCCAGGAGGAGATGACTAGGGGTCTCGGCTCTGCAGGGTGACATAAAGTTGTGGGCCTGGCATTCCCAGGGTTCTGGCTAATTGTCCGTTCGCCTGAGTTCTAAAAATTTATCAATGTTCATTTTCCCCCTTGGCTCAATTAATTATTCTCCCAGAAATCTCTGCAACAACAGGACCCTTTGTTTTGACTCTGTTCTCTTGCACTCAACATTCCCAAGGACACAGCTGTGTTTATCACAGCTCACCATAAATCAATAGGACATGTTATCAATTCGGCTGGGACACTCTGACATGTATTCTGTAAACACTCTGCCCTCTATATAGACTTCTGCCTCACTTGAATCAGTTTCATCATTATTCTCTATTTTCCACTCTTGTTCTTGCCCCCTCCCCACCCTCCCGTTTGTTTACCAAACAAAAAGACGCCTCATGTTTACCTGCCCCATTGTTTTCATCGTAATATGTTTGTGAATATTGTTATTGATTGTATTGCGTTTTTTCTACTCTGTTATCTCCAAGATGGCGGCGCGCACGGACGCAGCGGCCCGTCTCTGTGCCGTTATTTTTTCCTGCTTGGCCTGAGAGAAACGTAATTTCGATTCACTGTATGTCGTGAACATATGGCAGAACTGACAATAAAGCTGACTCTGACTCTCAGATCAGCTCCAGATCGTTCAGGAGGTTGTGTTCTGTCCTAAAAATGGGACACTTTTTTTTTAAAGGGACACTTTATTGTCCCCGTAGGGAAAATTTGTCCTCTGCATTTGACCCATCCTTCAGTGCACTTCACTGCATCTCCTCAGGAGCAGTGGCTGCGTCCAGGGACCCACCTCGGTGATCTTGTTGCGAGGTTTGGTCAGGATGCCCACACCTGGAGTCTTGTATCTAATATCTGTGGAGCATGTTTTGGGTTGATGGAGGAAACCCTCCCAGACACAAGGAGAACATGGAAACTGCAGAAAGGCTCAGACGACTCTGAACCTGACCGACTGAACCTGGAACCTTCTGAACCGTGAGTGCTAGCCACTCAGCCGTCGTTTAGTATCAATACCTGCTCAAATGAGTGCCTACTTTTGACACTAGTTTTAGGATAGATTAGTATCTGATTTTCGATACTTTTAACGACCCTACTCACCACACAGGTGAAGGTCATGTATACTCTGCATTTGAGCCATCCTTCAGATTTTCAGCTCCGTTTGATGAGGTGCATCAGCTGGAAGATCAGTCTACTGTACATGTTTAGAGCTGCCAAAAAGGTCGTAACTAAACTAGACACTAACTTTAACAAGTACTGATACAATAAAAAGCATAATACACATCAGGTATCATAGTATGTCCACAGGTGGTGTTGTGCGTACAGGCGGTGGTGTTGTGGTGAACCCTGTCTACAGGTGGTGGTGTTGTGGTGAACCCTGCGTACAGGCAGTGGTGTTGTGGTGAACCCTGCGTACAGGCCGTGGTGTTGTGGTGAACCCTGCGTACAGGCCGTGGTGTTGTGATGAACGTGGCTGGATTACCGTGAGTTCCTGCGTAGCTGCGGTTGAAGCCTTGTTTGTTGATGAGGTCGATGGATTTGGCTCCAGTTCCGTGGAAAAGCACCTTCTCGTTGTTTTTGCCTTTGTTTTTGGTGTCCATCTCCTTCTTCTTTATCTGGTAATTCTTCCACAAGGTCAGGTTCTGCACCCGCTCGATCTAAAAGGAAAGAGTTAAACGTTATAACTGACGTAGACCTGCTTCAGTGCAGCCTGAATATGCAGGGTTTGAGTTAGTCCTGGTTCAATTCTGGTTTAGTCCTGGTCTAGTCCCAGTTTACTTACAGAGATGATGTTGAGGGTTAGTCCATGTTGGGTCACTTCGCTCTCCACTTTTGTATACTCCTGTGACCCGGGTTGAAGTGTGTCCAGTTTGAGTAGCTCATCGCTCTTCATGTCGCTCCACTCCGGCGGCAGCGACGCATCGTCTGAAAGAAAGAAGTTTGTTTTTTGCGTCGATCCTGACATGAGTATTTAGAGCGGAGTTCAGGTGGGATTGGAGTTAGTGAAGAGAGACTGAAATGTTTAAACTTTAAACTAATCCAAGAATCCCATGCATTTTAGAAGATGTTTGTAGAGGTTACAAACAGGTTACAGGGCAAAAGGAGAAATTCAATTTTATTTGGTCGAATATGTTTCTCAGCTCATCCAAGCTGCTTCTTCAGTTCTGGTCAGACGCTGGTGGACACTTCTTTGTTTGTTTGACGATAGAGTTATAGATGGAGACAAATGATGTCTGAGACCTCCATTTCTGTTCAAGGAAGGATTGTCTTTCTTGACAAAAATAGCCTCTTTAACTCCCCTCTCAAACCAGTTCTTTTCTCTGGCCAAGATTTGGACCTCACTGTCCTCAAAGGAGTGGCCCGTGGCTTCTAGGTGGAGATGTACGGCAGACTGAGGTCCTTTTAGGTGGAGACTGAGGTCCTAACTAACCCAAACTGTAAACAAGTAGGTGTGGTAGTCTCAAGAGTCATTTCATTGTAGTTAGCGCCCCCTTCAGGCAGATATCGGCAGTGTCCACCAACGTCTGACCAGAACTGAAGAAGCAGAAGAAACGGATTCGACCAAATAAACTTTTGTCCAGTTGACAAATAAAATTTCTCCTTTTGCCGTGGATTCTACCTGGACGACTGAGGGATTCTTCACACAAACAGGTTTCAGGTTGGCAGCTTTTACACAGAGACCTCATAGAAACACAGAGAGGCTGAAGTCTCTAACCTAAAGGACTGAAGCTTTTGTTACATAAATCTGTGGCATAAACTGTAGAAAGAAATGGACTTAGGGAATGTGACGTCGCCCACAGCGTTCAGCTCCAGTCTTCGCTGAATCTCACGATGCTGGTGGTGACACAAAAACATGTTCGATCTCCTGAGACAAAATTGTGCACAAATGAGAAAAATGATCTTGATGATTTTTTCTCCCTAAATTTACCTTTTCCTTAGATCAGTGCTTCTCAAATAGTGGGGCGGGCGTCCCTGGGGGGGGGCACGTGTGACCCTGGGAAACATGCTTTTTTGCCGTACTGTACTAGAACTAAGTGTAATTGCACATCCACAACAGTAGTCGGCAGTGGCGCTCTCATTGTCGCTCTGGGGCAGGGCTCGGCAACCTTAAATACGCGGTATACACAGAACAGACATTTGGGTTTTTTTCAGAGCTTTTAAAACCACATGGCTTATTTGTATAAACTAAGTTTTGTTTCTGTAAAATGTAAACAAATGTGCCCAAATCTGCATTAAAAACAGATTAATATTTGAGTCCTCAGTGCAAAAAGACTGTGCAGTCTTTGTTATAAGTTTTTTGTTTTGTTTTTAATGTTAATAAAAGGATACAATGTTATGCAAAGGTGTACTAATATCAATTTTCTAGACAAATAATACTATTTATAGTCGAGCGCAGGGAGGGGGAGCGTGAAATTATTTCTTCTTTCTGGGGGGGTGGGGTCACAGAAAATAATTGAGAAGCACTGCCTTAGATAAAGTGTTAAGATCTGGTGAGTTATACAGTTTAAGAAGCTGGAGTTCCAAAAAGCAGGACTACAATGTCTGCTAAAGTATTACATAAAAGAAATAAAAATAGTGAAGCCAAAATTGAGAAATGGATTACACTTAATTATTACAAATTATATAAAAATTGGATTTTGTTTCATTCTTGTGGGCTCTACATGATCCTTTTTATTTTGGTGTTTTATCTGTGAATAAATTCCTCTTCCTGATATAAAACTGCTCTAAATTCAAGTGCTCGACTGGAGCCGAACACACTTCTTCATAGCGTCTGTGGGTTCTACAGACAGACTGTGGACCTCACAAACCCCCAGTCGTATCATTCTCTTGGTCCTTCACCTTTGCTGTCCCTCCGGACCAGCTCCACGGTCTTGGATCGCCGCTCGGCGTCCGCTCTCCTCCTCTGTGGGTCTGCGGTGAACGGCTGCCCATTTATGGTGATCTTTGTGGTTTTGTTTTGGCGGAAGGCCTCCTCCAGCGTCAGGTTGGTCATCGAGTCGAACGGTTTCTTTTTTCCGTCGTCTTGAACAAACTGCCACTCGACCACTCCGCTCAGGAGAAAGGCTTCTTTCTTTCGAGCCTCAATGCGTTCTGCTTTACGGATCATTTCCCTGAAATACAGAAACACAAACTTTACTTTTAGGAATTATGTCATGAAATCTTGCCTCAGCTGCCCTGGGGCAGACTGACAAAAGTGTGACAGTCGATTTGTGCCTGTGACCATCACTGAGCTGCACATTCAGATTACCACGTTCATTCAGTGTCTTGCCCAGTGACACAAGGGTTACAGATCTCAAACTCCAGCTTTAGGCTTAAAGTGAACGGTTTCTCCTGATGTCTGCGCACCACTCCCACGTAAACGCTTTAGAGGACTGCTGAAGGAGAATTTTATTTTTGTTTAACATTATGGGAGGAAATAGGTCCTTTGTTCTAAAATAACTGATAGAGAAGGGATTAGAACTCATGCCACAAGGACTCACAAGACCAAACTTCACCCATGTGTTTACATTTGGACTGGACAAGTCGGGGAGGTGCTGGTAAAACAGAGCGACAATGGCAATCCTAAACTTGTGAAATTAATCAAAATCTTCTGGTTGTCGGGCCCGTCTCATGTTTTATCTCACGGGGGTTACGTCTCACCCCTAAAACTTGCCAAATGGATGAACTGCAGGTAATAACTGAACTTTTCTTTAAAAAGTCTGGGTGGTGTTGGAGCTCATGACTCGATGAGCTCTACAGCCTCCGCTCCGTGAGACACTGACGCCACCTCATCATAACTCATGTTTTTCTTAAGAAATACACCGAGACGCTGATCTCAGCGATTCATAAACAGAATTAATTTTTTGGGAGTTTGGGGTTCTGTGAGACGTGGCTAAAGCTACTGCTAGCATAAGCTTCTGGTTTGTTGTCAGCTTTTTCTTCATTTGTTTTACTTCTCTCCGTCTCTACTCTGCTTTTTCTTCCTCTCTTTACGTAGACGTTTTATGCACTGGAAATCCATTTTCATCTTGACGTGAGCGCTGTGCATCCACAAGCAGGAAACAGCTGCTGCTAACGTGCTAGCTTTGTTTTGCTAACATGTCGGCTGTACATTTCAGTGGCCAACACTGTAAATACAGTAATCCCTCGTTTATCGCGGGGGTTAGGTTCCAGTGAAAAGTGAAATCCGTGAAGTAGGACAACTTTATATTTTACAATTATTCTACATGTTTTAAGGCTGTAAACGCTTCACCACACACATTATACACTTTTCTCAGACTGGAATTAACATTTTCTTCTTTTGAGCACGAGACTGAGGCAGTGTCCAGACCGTGCCCTCCCCCTCGGGGCCGCGTCCACGGCCAACGCAGTCCGAGCCACAAAGCAAAAACGCCGCAAAAGAGCCGCACAAAACAAGGCAAAGAGCCGCATGCGGTGGTTTAATCCTGGTTTAGACCTGGACTAGTCCTGGTTTAGTCCAGGTTTAGACCTGATTTAGACCTGGTTTAGTCCTGGTTTAGACCTGGTTTAGACCTGGTTTAGTCCTGGTTCAGACCTGGTTTAGTCCACATTTAGTCCTGGTCTAGTCCTGGTCTAGTTCCGGTCTAGTCCCGGTCTGGTCCCGGTCTGGTCCTCATGTGTTAGTCCTGGTCTAATCCCGATCTGGTCTCGGTCTAGTCTTGGTCTAGTCCCGGTCTGGTCTCGGTCTAGTCCCGGTCTGGTCCCAGTCTGGTCCTCATGTCTTAGTCCCGGTCTGGACTTCCTACAGATCCAGTGACTCATGTCTCGGCTCCTCGTGCATCCAGCGGGACTCCCGGAGCCCCCCCGGGTCCCCCCCGGGTCCCCCCTCTATAACATCTATATAAATGTGTCAAACTGAACACATTCTGTACTGTACAGGAGACACGGAGGAGAAGACCATCAGGACGCACAACACAATTATTTAAAAAAAAAAAAATCCGTGAACCGTGATATAGTGAGGGACCACTGTACAGCCATTTATCACAAGACCAAGTGAGCATTAGGTGTGAAGTTATGTTCTGAGTCTGCGTTTTCTCTTGTCCAAACATCTCAGGCTACTTAAGCTCCTCCTTAAAGGTCCTACATTTCACATAATTGATCGTGTGAGCTTTAAATCATGTTAGAGTGTTCAGTCCTCCTCAAAAACAGACCTGGAGTCGTGTTTTGTTTCATTCGCACATGTTTACCTTTATCTGTCTACGTCTCCAAAGCTCCAAACGCTCTGTTCCACCTTGTGATGTCGTGTAGTGGTAGTTTTCACGTGAACATCTCCATTTACCTTTTGTTCAGTTGAGATCGGCAATTCCAGGGCCGAAATCATCCAAAGTATTCTAATGAAAGGTGGTGTCCTCTCCGGGTGGTGGAGAGTCCCTGCCTCAGGTGGAGGAGTTAAAGTATCTCGGGGTCTTGTTCTCGAGTGAGGGGAGGATGGAGCGTGAGATTGACAGGCGGATCGGTGCAGCGTCGGCAGTGATGCGGTCGCTGTACCGGACCGTTGTGGTGAAGAGGAAGCTGAGCCGAAAGGCGAAGCTCTCGATTTAAGATAAGATAAGATAAGCCTTTATTGATCTCACACAGGAGAAATTTACTCGCCACAGTAGCTCCAGGACAATTGGACAGGAGGGAAAAAGTGCATGCAGGCAGGGAGGGGATAAAGTAAGTAATAAATAGTGCAAATAGTAATATGTAATAATAATAATAATAATGGAAAATAGTAATAATGATAATAGTAACAACAAGCATCAACATGAAAAGGAGGATATTGCACGTCTGGCCTATATGTTAGAATTATACAGTCTGATGGCAGTGGGGATGAAGGATCTGCGGTAGCGCTCCTTCTTGCACTGGGGGTGCCTCAGTCGGCTGCTGAAGGAGCTGCTCAGCTCCTCTACAGTCCGGTGCAGAGGGTGAGAGGTGTCGTCCTTAATGGACATGAATTTGGCCAGTACCCTCCTCTCAGCCACCTCCTCTACACGGTCCAGAGGACAGCCCAGGACAGAGCTGGCCCTCCTGACCAGCTTATTAAGTCTCTTCCTGTCCCGTTCTGTGCTGCTCGCGGCCCAGCAGACGACACCGTAGAGGAGAGCAGAGGCCACCACAGAGTCATAAAAAGTCTTGAGCAGAGGCCTGCATACTCCAAAGGACCTCAGTCTCCTCAGGAGGTGGAGGCGACTTTGGCCCTTCTTGTACAGGGCGTCGGTGTTGTGGGACCAGTCCAGTTTATTGTTGAGGTGAACACCCAGGTACTTGAAACTGTCCACAGTCTCTATGTCCTGCCCCTGGATGTTCACCGGTGAGTGAGGTAGTGGTCTCCTCCTGAAGTCGATCACCAGCTCCTTTGTCTTACTGGTGTTAAGGCACAGGTGGTTGCGCCCACACCAGTCTACAAAGTCACTGATGACCGAGCGGTACTCCAGCTCGTTCCCCTCTGACACACAGCCCACAATGGCCGAGTCGTCGGAGAACTTCTGGAGATGGCAGCTGTCCGTGTTGTATGTGAAGTCCGAGGTGTATATGGTGAAGAGGAAGGGTGAGAGGACAGTACCCTGGCGGGCCCCCGTGCTGCATACTACCACCTCTGACTCACAGCCGCGCAGCCGCACGTACTGTGGACGGTCAGTGAGGTAGTCGATGGTCCAGGCAGCGAGATGTCCATCCACTCCCGCGTCCTCCAGCTTCCCCCGCAGCAGCGCCGGCCTGATGGTGTTGAAGGCACTGGAGAAGTCAAAGAACATGACTCTCACAGCACTCCCGGCGGTCTCAAGGTGGGTGAGCGCCCGCTGCAGAAAGTAGATGACGGCGTCCTCTACTCCTACGTTTGGCTTGTAGGCAAACTGCAGCGGGTCCAGGGTGGGGCTCACCACAGAGCGGAGGTGGCTGAGGATCACCCTCTCCATGGTCTTCATGAGGTGGGAGGTCAAGGCGACTGGTCTGTAGTGGGCCGGTTCCCTGGCGTTTGTTGTTTTGGGAACCGGGACCACGCAGGAGGTCTTCCACAGGACGGGGACCTTCTCCAGGCTGAGGCTCAGATTGAACATGTAGCAGAGAACCTCACAGAGCTGGTCTGCACAGGTTCTCAGCAGCCTGGGGCAGATACCATCGGGTCCTGCGGCTTTCCTCTGCCTGAGTTGCCTGAGCTCCCTCCTCACCTCGTCCGGTGTGATGGAGAGGGGGGAGGGGGGGACTGGGGTGGACTGCGGGGGGTCGTGATGGTGGGGGGTGGAGGGGGGCTGGTGCTGGGTTGAGTCTGTGTGAGGGGGAAGGGGGTATGCCTACTGGCCCGGGGAGGTGTGAAGAGGAGGAGTGGGGGAGTCGGCAGAGGGGCAGAGGGGGTGGGGGGCGCATTAAACCTGTTGAAATAACAGTTTAATTCGTCCGCCCAGCGCTGATCACCATCAGCTGTCCCTCTGCCACTCTGTCCAAAACCAGACATGCTCCTCAGTCCTCTCCACACGCCCCGTGCGTTGTTTTGGGCCAGCTGCTCCTCCATCCTCCTCCCATAGTCCTTCTTGGCCCGTCGGATCCTCCACTGAAGCTCTCTCTGGACCCTTTTCTGCTCCTCTCTGTCCCCTGAGTTGAAAGCCCTTTTCTTCTGGTTCAGGAGGGCTTTAAGCTCAGGGGTGACCCAGGGGTGGTTGTTGGGGAAACACCGTACCCTCCTGGTTGGCACAGTGTTCTCCACGCAGAAGTTGATGTAGTCTGTGATGCAATGGGTCAGGCCGTTGATGTCGTTTCCATAAGAGTCAGTGAAAATGTCCCAGTCTGTGTTCTGGAAACAGTCTCTCAGACTCTCACAGGCCTCCTGAGTCCAAAGCTTCACAGACCGCTTCCGCACAGGTTCTTTCCGCACCCTGGGTGTGTATTGCGGGAGCAGGTAGACCAGACAGTGATCCGAGCGGCCGAGCGGGGGGAGGGGGGCGGAGGTGTAAGCGTCTTTGATGTTGGCGTAAAACAAGTCCAGAGTCTAATTGTCTCTCGTGGGGAAAGTGACGTATTGGGTGAATGTGGGGAGAGTAGTGGAGAGAGATGTATGATTAAAATCCCCAGTGATCAGAAATGAGGCGCGCGGGTGACGTATCATCATATCATTAACGACGCTGTGGAGCTGTTCGCATGCTGCCGCACCATCCGCCGATGGAGGAATGTACACACAGAACACAATAATGTGTGCAATTTCTCTGGGCAGATAATACGGCCGCATACCCACAGCGAGCAGTTCAATGTCCCGGGTGCACAGCTGGTGTTTTACGTGTACATTCCCGGGGTGGCACCAGCGTTCGTTAACGAAGAAGATAAGTCCTCCTCCTCGTGTCTTCCCGCTCCCCGACACGGTCCGGTCCGCGCGCCTCATAGTAAATCCGTCCAGCGAGATTACATTGTCCGGTATATTCCCATTTAGCCATGTTTCGGAAAAACACATCAGACTGCAGTCCCGGAATTGTCTCTGATGTCGGGCCAGCGCGACAAGCTCCTCCACCTTGTTGTTAAGCGAACTCAGATTCCCCGTTATCACCGTAGGTAGTCCGTTCGGTGAATACGGCCTCCGGTTCCGGAGGCCGTATTGCCCCTGCCCCTGCAGCCTCTCCTCTTTCTCCGTATCTCCGCTGGGACCTCCGGTTTCCCCGCGTGGAGTAGAGAAGGGCCCCGTAGATCCAGGAGCTTGTCACGCGTGTATGTAATCCTGTGCATGGCTTCAGGTAAATCCCAACGTAGTCCCTCCTGGCGCAGATTCATTAAAAGTCCAAAAACACTACAGCTAACAGTATAGCTGTAGTGAGAGTAGGCTTCCCAGGTGCGCGACTGCGCCCTGTTTCACCTACTCTAAAGAAAAAGCAAGAAGAACGACTATATACAAGTAAAAAGAGGAAAAAAAGAAAAGTAGGGACGGAGCTACACCTGCACGCAGCTGGCCTCACCAGCGCCATCTTGAAATAAATACCGTCGATCTACATTCCTCCCCTCACCTATGGTCATGAGCTCTGGTTAATGACCGAAAGGATGAGATCGCCGATACAAGCGGCCGAAATGAGTTTCCTCCGCAGAGTGGCTGGGCGCTCCCTAATAGATAGGGTGAGGAACTCAGTCACACGGGAGGAGCTCGGAGTAGAGCCGCTGCTTCTCCACGTCGAGAGTAGCAGCTGAGATGACTCGGGCGTCTGTTCTGGATGCCTCCTGGACACCTCCCTCGGGAGATGTTCTGGGCACGTCCCACCGGGAGGAGGCCCCGGGGAAGACCCAGGACACACTGGATTAAGATTAAGACTTTATTGACACAGTGACACACAGAATTCACTCGCTGGAGGGACTATGTCTCCCCGCTGGCCTGGGAACGCCTTGGACTCCCCCCGGAGGAGCTGGAGGAAGTGTCCGGGGTGAAGGAGGTCTGGGAGTCCCTGCTTAGACTGTTGCCCCCGGATAAGAGAAAGAACATGGATGGATGGATGGATGGATGGTATTCTAATGAACGTGTATGAAGTTTAAAAACATAGTGGAGCACATCCTGTATCACCACATGATGACATCACAAGGTGGAACAGAGTGTTTTCAGTCTGAGAGAAGAACTTAGCAGGGTTTTTGTGTTAAACATGTGAATGGAACAAAACACAACTCCAGGTGTGTTTGTGATGAGGAAAGGACATTAGAACAGATCCGAACATACTGCGACATGGGAATATGGGGAATATAAAATCCCTTCAGGCTGAAGTGATCCAAGCCAACGTGACCCACTGTTCACTTAACACAGTGGAGACACTTTAGGACCACAAACAATCTGCTCCAAAGCGAGTCAATCACTGCGGTCACATGGTAGGATCGGATTGGATTTCTCCAAATCCGATCCCGTTACTCGGCGGGTGGTCTGTCCTAAAATCCAAGGCCACATGAAACTCGTGTAATCGGATAATGGTCAGCGACCTGGCCGGCTCCGCTACGCTATGTGGAGCTGTGGTCCAACTACTTCCGGGTGATGGCTACTCAATAAAAACACAACAAACTATGTGGCGGTATACAAAGATGGCGCTCGAGGAGTTTGACGGAGCAGCATTGGTGTACGTGTTGTGCATTCTTTCTTCGCAGCCATGGTTTCGTCTGACTTTTCCGACAACAATGGTTTAGACCTGTTTAAGACCTGGTTTTGATCTGGTTTTGCCCTGGTTTAGCCCTGGTTTTGATCTGGTTTAGTCCTTGTTTAGACCTGATTTAAACCTGGTTTAATCCTGGTTTAGACCTGGTTTAGACCTGGTTTCGATCTGGTTTAGACCTGGTTTAGCCCTTGTTTAATCCTGGTTTAGTCCTGGTTAAGACCTGCTTTAGACCAGATTTAGACCAGGTTTCGACCTGGTTTAGACCAGGTTTAGACCTGGTTCAGACATGGTTTAGACCTGGTTTAGACCTTGTTTAGTTCTGGTTTAGTCCTGGTTTAAACCTGGTTTAGTCCTGGTTTAGACCTGGTTTAGACCTGGTTTAGTCCTGGTTTAGACCTGGTTTCGATCTTGTTTAGTCCTTGTTTAGTCCTGGTTTAGTCCTGGTTTAGTCCTGGTTTAGACCTGCTTTAGACCTGATTTAGACCAGGTTTCGACCTGGTTTCGACCTGGTTTAGTCCTGGTTTAGTCCTGGTTTAGACCTGGTTTAGTCCTGGTTTAGACCTGGTTTAGACCTGGTTTCGATCTGGTTTAGACCTGGTTTAGTCCTGGTTTAGTCCTTGT
The DNA here is from genome assembly GCA_036785185.1 of Paratrypauchen microcephalus. Lineage (NCBI taxonomy): Eukaryota > Metazoa > Chordata > Actinopteri > Gobiiformes > Gobiidae > Paratrypauchen > Paratrypauchen microcephalus. Next base: position 1,618,302 of record JAVJIX010000187.1, on the reverse strand, counting down.
TTAATCCTGGTTTAGAGCTTGTTTAGTCCTGGTTTAGTTTCTGCCAACAATCGCTACTTATGACGGCGTTGGCGCATCCTGCCACTTCCTGATGAAATCCCTGGCGAAAATTCCCGCGCATGCGCAGTACGCCGATGCGATCTGATATCGTGCACAAGGCGGCACCAGGTGGATTACTATCGGCCTAAGCCAGGGGTTCCAATCGGATTCGGGAAACCAATCCCTATACGATCCTTAACCTGTGCACATGAATTCGATACGATCCCAATCGTTTGCAGTCGGATTACACTCGTCCATGTGACCGCAGTGATTGGAGACGGGGCTGTTGAGGACTTGTGACACCCCTGACCTGACTTCGAACTCCACGGCGGACACGTCTCTGGTCAGACCCTCCAGAAGAATGGATGGTTCCTCTGGGTTCTTTCGCTCCAGTGTGATCTTCACTGTGAGGCTCTTCTGCAGCTCACCCAGCCGGTCCACGTTGCTTTGGGTCAAATGCACCAGGGCCGGGTCTGAGATGGTCCTCTCGGCGTGCTCCGTCAGAATCAAGTCCTCGATCCTCATCTTGGCCCGAGTGATCGCCTGGGGAGGAGGACAAACAGTTCATGAGTACATGTTCCTCTCTGAAGCAGAATCAGTGTCTGCGTCATTCTCTGGTCATCAGGAATCTCCGAAAGGAACATCTACAAATGATTTTTTGATTTATCTTAATGACAGATTAACTAGAGACATTTGCCCCCATACAGAAGGATGGGAGGGCATCTGACACATCTGACACACAGCGATTAATCCGCCTTTTTCCACCCTGCCCACTTTTCTCTCCAGATGCTCCTAACCCGCGCTTTTTTGTGGAGGCAGTTCCGGTTAAACAGGGTTCCCATTCATGTCAGTGGAGAATTTGGGAAATATTTTGTATCTTAAAGGAGAATTAACGTTTTTTTTACAATCTGAGCCTTATTTCGGTAATAAAACAAGTTGTTTTACTCACCCATAGCACTTTGGTGTCATATGGAGCATTTCCGGAGATGTTTTAGTTTAGCGATATCCGTAACGTGAGTGCTCGGGGCACGACGTTGCAGTCACCAAAATAACACAAACTTTAGCACTTTTCAAAATTTGAAAAGTGCAAAAGTTTTCATAGAAGATCAATGTCTTAGTCTACGCTTTCGTTTGAGTCAAAAGTGCCTCTAATCCGAGATTTATCCATAGTTTCGAGTAGATGAGTCAGTCACAGCTGATTTCGCTCTCAGCTCTCGCGACCCAGACATGGAAGGCAAAGCTGTAAGACGTTTGGACCGTCGTGTTTGCAGTACCCACTTCAGTCAGGACCATTTTTTAACAGCAAAGGAAAAGAAAGAAGGCCAGAGGATTCAGCGCACGATTCTGAGAAGTAATGTGAAACCGATGGCTGTTCTCTGCTGCTCCTAAAACTGTCTCGGCTTCATTCTTTCCGTATCCATTCTGTCTCCTCATCCGTACACTCCTCTTCAGTCCTCAGTCCTCCATAAGTCCTCTTCAGCCTCAAAGTCCCAATCTTCTGCCATGTGTCGCTCGCAACAGAAACGTTATTAGCGTCTTCTTATCTGCAAATCAGCTGTGACTCCGCACATGCGCACTGTCCTCCTCATCTACTCCAAACTATGGATAAATCTCGGATTAGAGGCACTTTTGACTCAAACAAAAGTGTAGACTAAGACATTGAACTTCTGTAATTTGAAAAGTGATAAAGTTTGTGTTATTTGGTGACTGCAATCGCCTGCCCCAAGAACTCACGTTATGGATATCGCTAAACCACAACATCTACGAAACTGCTCCAAATGACACCAAAGTGCTATGGGTGAGTAAAACAACTTGTTTTATTACCGAAATAAGGCTCAGATTGTAAAAAAAAGTTAATAATCCTTTAATTGGGGCCAAGCAGCGGTAGCTGCAAGGCACCTATAGTGTTTCTATTGATTCCTATTAAACAATATTCTTCCGCCTCTGGGAGTCTATGGCAACCCCTAGAACCGTCTGGTAAAAAGTTGTGAAATTTGGCATGCACATTCCAGCCAGTCTCCTCATTACCCACAGCAATTTATAGGCCCCCACCCCCAACCCTCTAGCGCCACCAGCAGCTCAAAGTTGCAGGAATTTTCAGGTACATTTCTGCGTGTAACTTTTGAACCGTATGTCCAATTTTCAAAAACTTGGTATCCCTGGACTCCTTGGGCCAAGCCGAATCCAACGCACCCTATGACGTCATTTTCCGTCAGGGTAGATTTTCCGCCATTTTGAATTTTATGAAAAACACTCAAAATGCTTCTCCTCCCTCAATTTTGGACCAATTTTGCTCTAATTTGGTACATAGCATCTTTGGACTGAACCTCATCAGAAACTTACCCGGTTTTTGGATATCTCCTATCGTTTTGTCGTGACAATCAAACGTGTCCGAAAAGTCGCCAAACAGGAAGTGAGCTCATATCTCGGGAACCGTTTATAGGATTATTTTCAAACTTTTCACAGATGTTCGTGGCCTTCCCAGGATTCCCTACAAAAAATTACAGGTCCCCACTTCAAACCCTCTAGCGCCACCAACAGGTCAAAATTTGAGGGACATTTCTGCTTGTAACTTTTGAACCGTAAGTCCGATTTTCAAAAATTTGGTATCCCTGGGATCCTTGGGCGAAGACTGAGCCAATGCATCCTATGACGTCATGTCTGCCGGAATAGAATGTCCGCCATCTTGGATTTTGTGAAAATCAATAAAATTCTTCTGTTTCTACAAATTAACTTGTAATTTCCACAACAAATGGTGTGCACTCACATTCTAGACAGTCTGATTATGCCCTTCAACAAATTTTACGTCCCCACCCCCAACCCTCTAGGGGGGGGTGGGGACGACGAATCCAACGCATTCTGTGACGTCATGTTCGCCAGGGTAGATTTTCCGCCATTTTGAATTTTATGAAAAACACTCAAAATGCTTCTCCTCCCTCAATTTTGGACCAATTTTGCTCTAATTTGGTACATAGCATCTTGGGACTGAGCTTCATCAGAAACTTACCCGGCGTTTTGATATCTTTTATCGTTTTGTCGTGAGAGCCAATCAAACGCATCTTAACAGTTGCGAAACAGGAAGTGAGCTCATATCTCGGGAACCCTTCATAGAATTATTTTCAAACTTTTCACATGTATTCTAGTCTGTCCCAGGATTCCCCACAAAAAATTACAGGGCCCCAGCTCAAACCCTCTAGCGCCACCAACAGGTCAAAATTTGAGGGACATTTCTGCTTGTAACTTTTGAACCGTAAGTCAGATTTTCAAAAACTTGGTATCTCTACAATCCTTGGGCCGAGTCGAATCAAATGAACCCCATGACGTTATGTCCGCCGGAATAGAATGTCCGCCATTTTGAATTTTATGAAAAACACTCAAAATGCTTCTCCTCACTCAATTTTGGACCAATTTTGCTCTAATTTGGTACATAGCATCTTTGGACTGAGCCTCATCAGAAACATGCCTGGATGTTTTGATATCTCTTATCGTTTTGTTGTGAGAGCCAATCAAACGTGTCCTAAAAGTCGACAAACAGGAAGTGAGCTCATATCTCGGGATCCCTTCATATGATTATTTTCAAACTTTTCACACGTATTCTAGTCTGTCCCAGGATTCCACACAAAAAATGACAGGGCCTCAGCTCAAATCCTCTAGCGCCACCAACGGGTCAAAATTTGAGGGACATTTCTGCTTGTAACTTTTAAAGCGTAAATCCGATTTTCAGAAACTTGGTATCCCTGGAATCCTCGGGCGAAGACTGATCCAACGCATCTCATCGAATTAGGCTGGGTCGCTGCTTGGTCCCACATTGCTGCTTGCAGCTATATTAAAGCTTGTTTTTCTTCGCAAGACAACATTTATCCAAAAAGCGATATATTTGCGTCACACAGTTGTCCACGAAAAAATTCAGCAGCGTAATTCGCATTGGGGTTATTTTCTCTCGATTCGTATCACTGCGCCCAGATTAGCTGTATTGCTTGATCACTTGTTAGCGGATGTTTACGGCGAATGCGGTACGGCGACATCTGCCGTAAGTGGATGTTTACAAGTGAACAGGCTAATACTTGCCTGGTTTCCACCCGACCATATCACAGTGATATATGGTCTGGGAGCACCTACTGAATATCTCGTAGTGGAGGTGTGGTTTACGATCGCCAACGGCCGTTTATTGGGCGTTACGAATGTCTATCATTTGGCGTATACGTAGCCCATAGCCAATCATGTCAGTTGTCAGTTCAAACTACAAGCTTCCGTTTGTCGCGTAGTACCGTCACCGTCTTTCCACCTTTTCCCGCTCTCTGATTGGCTCCCAGAATCGGGAGAGCTCGCTTAGCCTAGTCTGCTTTCGTTCGTTCCGATCTGAAAGACAGCCTGGGATTTCCCAGGTTAGGCTAATACAGCTAATCTGATACGAATCGAGAGAAAATAACCCCAATGTGTATTACGCAGCTGAATTTTTTCACGGACAACTGTGTGACGCAAATATATCACTTTTGGACAAATGCTGTTTTGAGAAGAAAAACAAGCTTTATTAACTGTCCTGGCTAACTTACCGGAACTATGTTCACGAGCTACGGAACCGAGGCAGAACCCGGCTCAGAGGACGCTGTCAGGGGCCATACAGATTCACATAAAAAAAACCCCACACTATCCCTTTAAATAAGAACATAGAGTCGGTTCATTTGTGTAAAATGTTCAAAGTTCACGTGCATCAACAAGTAAACTCTTCACCGATTCCCTGGGGAGCTTTAAAATGGAGAAAAATATCGTCCGCATTGACCTTATTTCCTGTGAAGTTCGGCCCTGTACAAAATAACACAACCTGAATGAAGATGGCGTCGCCCACAGCAACTTCCAGAACAAGGTGGATACTAAAACAATTCTGGTTTGAACAGAATAATTAATTTACACGTAAAGGTACAGTATGTAAACCGTACTTAGCATCTCCATGGAGATAGACGATCAGTGGCGTACTGTGGCGTACTCAAGCCAAACAGGAGTCAGGTTTGTGGAGATGCAAGTCCCCTCACAATAAAAACATCCGTAATGAAAAACTTTATTTTATTTTTGTGTATTTTTGGGTCGGAAGTGCAGGTCAGTATCTGTCAGGAGTAAAAACTGGACTGGATCAGTACACTAACCGTCCATCCTCCTGTGGGCGATGACCCTGTGAGCAGAACTGGACCGACATTTTACCTCCAAGTTCACATTATTTAAACTTGTGCAGTGAAAGCTCCGTACCCTCTGAGTCTCTGCACAGAGCTGGAACACCGTGGGCTCAAACTCCTGTCCCTCCAGAACCGGCGCCTCTTTCACCGACCCCTCGCTGCTCAGCCCAAAGAACGTCGTAATCGGCGACACGAACGCTGAAACAAGCACACCGACATCAGCCATGAAAGTTTGTATTTGCAATTAAAATGTATTCTTTACCGTTTTTATGGTTCCTTCCTAATCTATTTTTTCATTTGTGTCTGTGCTTTTCGTGCATCGTTATAATCCAAGTCACAGAAAGTATCAAGAGCGAAACGTACGCCCTCAAGCAGCGAGGTCGTACGTCTCGTTTAAACACTCAAACTTTCGTAGATTTTCAACAAAATGTATTAATAGTGAAGCGTGGGGGGGGGGGTGTGCGCATGACTGGCGTCCCACCCGGGGCTGCGAGCACGAGACCGAGGCCGGCAGAGTCCAGACCGTGGCCCCCCCTCGGGGCCGCGTCCACGGCCAACGACGCAGTCCGAGTCACGAAGCGAACACGCACATCAAACCTCGACATGAACGCCGCAGGAAACCAGGCAAAGAGCCGCATGCGGTGGTTTAATCCTGGTTTAGACCTGGCCTAGTCCTAGTTTAGTCCAGGTCTAGACCTGGTCCAGTTCTGGTTTAGTCCAGATTTAGACCTGGTCTAGACCTGGTTTAGTCCTGGTTTAGTCCTGGTCTAGACCTGGTTTAGTCCAAGTTTAGTCCTGGTCTAGTCCCGGTCTGGTCCTCATGGGTTAGTCCTGGTCTAATCTCGGTCTGGTCCCGGTCTTGTCCCGGTCTAGTCCTGGTCTGGTCCTGGTCTAGTTCCAGTCTGGTCCCGGTCTAGTCCCTCATGGGTGGCCTGTGGACTGGGGGAGGTGGTCTCCAGGGTCCGGTCTAGACTCTCAGAAGAATCCCGGTTTTTATTGGAACTAATGACCAAACTAACGACCGAATACGCGCACCACGTCCCAAGACGCGACAGCGCCGTTGGATGAACGCGGTGCTTCCCACGGATCCAGTGACTCATATCTCCGCTCCCTAACCCTAACCCCCCCATCTACAGTCCCTTAGCCAATCAGGACGCAGAACACAATGTTGATACAATATTTTAAAAAAAAAATTGAAATAGCGAAAACATCGAGGCCGCGAAAAGTGAACCGCGATATAGCGAGAGACCACTGTATTTACATGTTGGCTTGAACAAAAAGGCTGGGTACATTTGCTGGTGAGGCACATTTCTTAAGGGTGGGGTAAGGTCAACTTTATTGATCCCTTGTGAGGGACTGAACCTGGAACCTTTTTGTTATGAAGCGTGAGTGCTAACCACTAGCGAAAATATTAATCAAAAATGGTGAATGTCAAAAGGAGAAATTCAATTTGTGAACTGGACAAAAGTTTATTTGGTGGAATCCGTTTCTTCTGCTTCTTCAGTTCTGGTCAGACGCTGGTGGACACTGCCTATATCTGCCTGAAGGGGGCGCTAACTACAGTGAAATGACCCTGACTACCACACCTACTTGTTTCCAGTTTGTGTTAGTTAGGTGGGCCTGTTAGATCTGCAGTGGGAGTGGAGTGTGGGTCTTGTTAGCAGAACCATTCAGGACCATAATGGTGTTTTCACTCCTCTGAACCTGACCTGCTGCCCTATTGTTTTCTTTGTTCTGATTTAGGTTTGAGGATAGAGTTATAAATGGGTGAAAATGGTGAATGCAAAATTGTAAGCTAAACTGCTCCATGTATTTATTCAAAATGATTTGTACCTTTGACCTTGTCCATGAACCCCATCTCCAGCGGCTGCCCTTCTCTGGACTTCATGCTCTTGTGAAACTCTGCGATCATCACCGTTTGGAACACCAGGATCTTGACGCTGCGCACGATCTTTGGCTGCTTCTTCTTCACAAAGTCTTCCACGGCCCCCACCATCGCGTCAGCCACGAGGGATGGATCTGCTCCCCCGGCCCCTGCACACATCCACAGAAACCTCAGAAATCTCGCCGACAGGTGAACTGAAGACGCTGCAAATCAAGTCACATTTTTCCCTCTTGCAGCGAATGACCGTGTACAGTGACAATGTATACTTTGGATCTTCTGACCAGGTCAGGATTATAAAGAGTGAACTTCACAGAAAGGCCTCACATGAGAATCAAACCTGAGAGCTTGCCGTTAAGTGGTAAGAGTGCCACAGTCACTGCAGTCACATGGTAGGATCGGATTGGATTTGTCCAAATCTGATCCCGTTACTCGGCGGGTGGTCTGTCCTTAGATCCAAGTGCTCATGAAGCTCGTGTAATCGGATAATGGTCAGTGACCTGGCCGGCTCCACTACGCTACGCGGCGCTGTCGTCCAACTACTTCAATAAAAACACAACAAACTATGTGGCGGTTTACAAAGATGGAGCTCGAGGAGTTTGACGGACTAATATGAGAATAAACCTGGACTAAACCTGGACTAAACCTGGTCTAAACCTGGACTAAACCTGGACTAACCCTGGACTAAACCTGGACTAAACCTGGACTAAACCTAGACTAAACCTGGTCTAAACCTGGATTTAACCTGGACTAAACCTGGACTAAACCTGGACTAAACCTGGACTAAACCTGGAATAAACCTGGACTAAACCTGGACTAAACCTGGACTAAACCTGGACTAAACCTGGACTAAACCTGGACTAAACCTAGACTGAACCTGGACTAAACCTGAACTAAACCTGGACTAAATCAGGACTAATATGAGACTAAACCTGGACTAAACCTGGACTAATCCTGGACTAAACCTAGACTAAACCTGGACTAAACCTGGACTAAACCTGGACTAAATCAGGACTAATATGAGACTAAACCTGGACTAAACCTGGACTAAATCAGGACTAATATGAGACTAAACCTGGACTAATATGAGACTAAACCGGGACTAAACCTGGACTAAACCTGGACTAAATCAGGACTAATATGAGACTAAACCTGGACTAATATGAGACTAAACCGGGACTAAACCTGGACTAAACCTGGACTAAAGCAGGACTAATATGAGACTAAATCAGGACTAAACCTGGACTAAACCTGGACTAAACCTAGACTAGTTTGACGGAGCAGCATTGGTGTACGTGTTGTGCGTTCTTTCTTCGCAGCCATGATTTCGTCTGACTTTTCCGGCAACAATCGCTACTTATGACGGCGTCGGCGCCTCCTGCCACTTCCGGGTGAAATCCCTGGCGAAAATTCCCACGCATGCGCAGTACGCCAATCCGATATCGTGCACAAGACGGCACCGAGCGGATTACTATCGGCCTAAGCCAGGGCTTCCAATCGGATTCAGGAAACCAATCCCTATACGATCCTTAGCCTGTGCACATGGATCCGATACGATCCCAATCCGTTTTCAGTCGGATTACACTCGTCCATGTGCACGCAGTGAGTGACTGACCTGTGCCTAGAGCGGGGAAGGCCACAGAGGACAAGCTGTTCTCCTCACAGATCTTTAGCACAGAGTAGACCAGGTCTTTTATCTCGGTGGGCTTGTTGGTTCCTATGACGTGGATGATGTTTCTACACTGGAGCTGCCCGGCGGACGTGATGATCAGAGGTCTGGGCTGATATCCTGTAGAACTCACTGTGGAGACAAAGAGCAGGGATCACACGGAGCATGAGGCTGCGACAGAGGAACCAAGAGAACTGAGATCCACCTATGTTTGCACACTCCAGCTCAACGCCACGGCCCGCAGCTTCTAAGATGGCCTTCGAAACGCCTGAAACACAGAAGAGAAGCAGAACCTTCAGCCTGTGTCAGCAGAATACCCTGTTACAGTCAGCAAAATAATGAACATTTTCTCACATTTCTCTCTCGTTTAAACACTCAAACTTTCGTAGATTTTCAACAAAATGTATTAATAGTGAAGCGTGGGGGGGCCGCGTGCCTTTGCTCTTTTCAAACTGCGTGCCTCCCCTCTAGTTCTGGTTTAGTCCAGGTCTAGACCTGGTCCAGTCCTGGTTTAGTCCAAAGCCGTTTTCCAATCCAGCGACGGCACGCTTGTGAGTGTGCACTCGGTCTGTTGTCGAGACGGCGCGCACACTCGCTCCGTCCTTAGTGCACTACGTTTCTCACATGGCCGTCTGCAAAATGGAACAAGTCCCACCTCAGCTCAATGAGTCGGGTGGTCTGCTCCTTGTTCCCTACAGACAAAAATATTATTCTATTGTGACTAGTAATACTTGGAATTGGGACATGGTCAATGTTCCTCCTAATTTTTAATGTGTCTGAGCAAACACACTAACTCCCTGAGCGCTCCTTGGATCCCTGTGTGCGACATCCCAAATGCCCCCCCCCGCTGTGCGCTGAGAATGTGCCAGCAGTGCGCAGCTTAGAGTAAACGTTGGACATGGCTACACTGTAGAATATCCAGCATTACAACAGCAAAGGAAATATAGAGGTGTATCTACGCCGTTACGGCTACCGTCACACATGTTTAGCGTAGTTTATGAAGAGTTTCATGTAGCATAGTTGTAGGTGAGGTGAACCAGTACGTATATTTTATAGTGATGTCGCAACTGTCACATGTGGATGTCGCTGGCGAGTCGGTCTTTGTAGTCATATATCCTCCCGCGCTGTGCATGCTGGGGCTTTTAAGTGTGTGAAGCGTGCATGTTTGCACGCTTGGTCCACACCCCAATTTTCATGGAAACGACTGCGCTGTTCAGAGCTCATCTTAACTGTGCATGGGACAAAAAAACGAATGGATATGACGCACATCCCCCTCCAAGGACGCTCACAAGCGTGCAGTCGCTGGATTGGAAAACGGCTCTCATCTAGACCTGGTCCAGTCCTAGTTTAGTCCAGGTTTAGTCCTGGTTTAGACCTGGTCTAGTCCAGGTTTAGACCTTGTTTAGACCTGGTCTAGTCCAGGTTTAGACCTTGTTTAGACCTGGTCTAGTCCTGGTTTAGTCCGCGTCTAGTCCTGGTCTAGTCCTGGTCTGGTCCTGGTCTAGTTCCAGTTCCATCAGGACGCAGAACACAATGTTACACTATAAAAAAAAAAATTGAAATTGAAAAAAAAAAATAATCAGGAATTAAAACACGTTTTGAAAATAAAAGAAGACATTAAAAATAATTTTGCATGATTTTCAGTCTGTATAAAATGTTATCTCAGATGTTATCTCAGCTAATATCGGTATCGGCCGATAACAGCATCATTAATATCGGATATTGGTATCGGCTAAAATTTTCACATCGGTGCATCCCTAATATAAAGTCACATGATTAAACTGAAAAAACAAAACAAAAAAACAGAATGACCACCAGAGGGAGCAGTAGCGCCTTCAAAATAAGATAAGATAATCCTTTATTTGTCCCACAATGGGGAAACTGCAAAGGAATGAGCGAAAACTACAGTAAGTTCATTAAAAAAAACAAAACTTACTGCAGCTAGAAACCCACCTGCCCTCAACGTAAAGTTTTGATTGGATGAGTTGATGATGGCATCACAGGTTTCTTTGGTGATGTCACCGGAGGAGACTTCGAGGGTCACATGACCCATCTGCAACTGATGCACCCCGAGCGACGGAGTTTGCACCTGCCCGAAAGAGGCTGCGACAGACGGGTGTTTCATACAAGTGATTAACAAACTTATGTCCATCATTAAACTGAAGACAAAACCAAAGGAACATCAGGTACAGTGAGTCTCACCTGAGGGCTGCTGGGGTCGGACGCGGGGTTGAGGAAAATGGTTAAACTCTGCTTCTGATTGGACGATTCTCTGTTGGTTCTGACCTTTGAACTCTTTGGTGAAGCACTGGAACCACAGAACATTCGTTTTATTTTGATGTTTGTTTTGTTGACGTTAAATCCCATACATGTTCAAGTTAAAAGAGAATTAACGTTTTTTACAATCTTTACAATCTTTTTACAATTCTGTAATAAAACAAGTTGTTTTACTCACCCATAGCACTTTGGTGTCATTTGGAGCATTTCCGGAGATGTTTTTGTTTAGCGATATCCGTAACGTGAGTTCTCGGGGCACATGTTTGCGGTCTTCAAATAACACAAACTTTAGCACTTTTCAAATTATAGAAGCTCAATGTCTTAGTCTACACTTTAGTTTGAGTCAAAAGTGGCCTGTAATCTGAGATTTAGCCATAATTTACAGCTTTGCGTTTCATGCTTGGGTCCCGAGAGCTGAGAGCAAAATAAGATGTGACTCCGCACATGCGCACTGGCGTCCTCATCTCCTCAAAATTATGGCTAAATCTCGAAGTAAAACAACTTGTTTTATTACCGAAATAAGGCTCAGATTGTAAAAAACGTTAATTCTCGTTTAAATGGGCCTCACCTCCACAGTCTGGGTGTCGGCCGGGTGCACCACGAGCTGCACCGCCCTCAGGTGTCGGGGGGAGTGCACCTGGCTGAAGGTATGCACCTGCTGCAGCATCAGAGCAGACACCACGGCTCGGGGGAAGTTCAGGTTCCCTGTCCCCAGAGCGGGAAACGAGATGGAGCTGTAGCGACGCCGCTCCGCCTCGTCCAAACACAACTGGACGATACGCTCCAACGTCTGAACACAACGTCAAACTTTTACACCTGAGGACAAAACTGTTCACGAGGTTTATCTACTAACCAACGCTGTCAAAGATAAACTCTTCACCTCAAACGGGTAAAGCTCACCACAATTTTACAAACACCTACCACAGTTTACCACAAGAATCACATTCATTCCAGACACTGAAATAAGAACTGAACTATGAAAATATTCTCTATTTTTATGAATAGATGTTGTATTGTAATAGTGTTTTTAAATGACATTATGTCCTTTAACCTGTTTACTTTTTGTTGAGCTTTTAACCGTGTTATAATTGTTCCCTCATCAAAAACACAGCTGGAGTCGTAGGCTCATTTGCTAATAGGGAAATTGATTTAGTTTCATCGTTAAAGAGAAAGAACCCGAGTGTGTGTGTTCATTCCTGCTGCTGACAGTAGGAGGCGCTCAAATACCATTAATACAATGAACATGTGTAACCCAAACCATTTCTAGGTATAAAATGTGAAATACTCTAAGGCAGGGGTGCTCAATGCGTCGATCGCGATCGACCGGTAACTCGGGGGCAAAGTGTCAGTCGATCGTCAGGGCTTAATGCTCAATTCCGATTTTTTTGGGTGAAATCCGATTTTTGCGCATGCGCCCCAGAGGACACGACGAGGTCACACGCAGCGAGCATGCTCAATGTTTACGGAAGTTACCGCAAGTCAAGTTGCTGTAGTACGTGCTTCACCGCTTCACTGCACCTTCACCTTAAGGCGAAATTTGTCGATACGTTCGGGCTATGTCCCTTTCTCTGGAGCTCCGGATAATTAAAGTCTGTGGATATACAGCGTGATACATGTGGATACACGAACTATCGATTATACGGCAAACTGTTACTATGGAGCTGACGCGTTCTTATGATGTGAGTCATATTATCGTGTTATTTCTGCATCAAAGGGACAGATCATCTGACAGCAGGGGCCCGGGACTAAACCGAGACTAAACCGAGACTAAAACGGGACTAAACCAGGACTAAACCAGGACTAAACCAAGACTAAACCAGGTCTAAACCAGGACTAAACCAGGTCTGAACCAAGACTAAACCAGGACTAAACCAGGACTAAACCAGGTCTAAACCAGGTCTGAACCAGGACTAAACGAAGACTAAACCAGGTCTGAACCAGGTCTAAACCAAGACTAAACCAGGTCTAAACCGGGACTAATCCAGGACTAAACCAGGACTAAACCAGGTCTGAACCAGGACTAAACCAGGACTAAACCAAGACTAAACCAGGTCTAAACCAGGACTAAACCAGGTCTAAACCAGGTCTGAACCAGGACTAAACCAAGACTAAACCAGGTCTAAACCAAGACTAAACCAGGTCTAAACCAGGACTAAACCAGGTCTAAACCAGGTCTGAACCAAGACTAAACCAGGACTAAACCAGGTCTAAACCAGGTCTAAACCAGGTCTGAACCAGGACTAAACCAAGACTAAACCAGGTCTAAACCAAGACTAAACCAGGTCTAAACCAGGACTAAACCAGGTCTAAACCAGGTCTGAACCAAGACTAAACCAGGACTAAACCAGGACTAAACCAGGTCTAAACCAGGTCTGAACCAGGACTAAACGAAGACTAAACCAGGTCTGAACCAGGTCTAAACCAAGACTAAACCAGGTGTAAACCGGGACTAATCCAGGACTAAACCAGGACTAAACCAGGTCTGAACCAGGACTAAACCAGGGCTAAACCAAGACTAAACCAGGTCTAAACCAGGACTAAACCAGGTCTAAACCAGGTCTGAACCAGGACTAAACCAAGACTAAACCAGGTCTAAACCAGGTCTGAACCAGGACTAAACCAAGACTAAACCAGGTCTAAACCAGGACTAAACCAGGTCTAAACCAGGTCTGAACCAGGACTAAACCAGGACTAAACCAAGACTAAACCAGGTCTAAACCAGGACTAAACCAGGTCTAAACCAGGTCTGAACCAGGACTAAACCAGGTCTAAACCAGGTATGAACCAAGACTAAACCAGGACTAAACCAGGACTAAACCAAGACTAAACCAGGTCTAAACCAGGTCTAAACCGGGACTAATCCAGGACTAAACCAGGTCTAAACCAGGTCTGAACCAGGACTAAACCAGGACTAAACCAAGACTAAACCAGGACTAAACCAGGTCTAAACCAGGTCTGAACCAGGACTAAACCAAGACTAAACCAGGTCTAAACCAGGTCTGAACCAAGACTAAACCAGGACTAAACCAGGTCTGAACCAAGACTAAACAAGGACTAAACCAGGTCTGAACCAAGACTAAACCAGGACTAAACCAGGTCTAAACCAGGTCTAAACCAGGACTAAGGTGTGTGTGTGTGTGTGTGTGTGCCGAGATCACCCTCTCTCTTGGTAGATCTCGGCACACCATCAACCTCAAAAGTAGATCCCGGTCAAAAAAAAGTTTGAGCACCCCTGATCTAAGGTTTAGGTTAATCTCAGCTAAGATCCTTTCGATAGTTAGAGATCTTGGCTTTGATACTAAACTTTATTTTCACTTTTTGTTTTTTTAATTCCATGCCATCACTTTAATAAGATTTTGCTGTTGTAATTGTGTAAATGTGCTCTATAGATTTTATTCCCCGGGCAGAGGGTGTGCACTGACCGCTTGTGCTGGCCCCGCCCCCTTGTCCCAGGGCGGGCACACGGCGTGGAACACTTTCTGGCAGCGCAGGCCGAAGCTGTCGGTGACGACCACTTCCCCAAACGGCAGCACATCCCCTGATACCGACGAGAGCACCGCGGCCTGCAGCTCAGGGCCGGCCGCCCCCAGAAGAGCCGTGGACACTGCCCCCTGCTGGAGGTTCATGTTCTCTCCAATGGTGTTCACAATGACGTCCGTCTAAAGGATTCAGTGAGAGGCAGCGGTCAAATGGATGTTTCAGGGATACACTCGGGTTATTTGTCTTTAATATTGAAAGTGTCACTCACGGTTTGTTCCTGGATGTTTCCTTTCACCAGACTGATGCAGAGTCCTTCGGGCGTGGTCTGCTCCAGCTTCTGCCTGCAGCCAATCAGAGCGCAGCACAGTGAAAACGTCATTATCAGTGGTGAGTCATTTGAAACAAGTTAAACAATCCAGTTAATTCAATTAATTTACTTAATCCATAAAGAAAATTTATTGAGTCAAATCTATTAAAATGAGTCATTTTAACTTAGATATATTCACTTCACGTTTTGCGGTGCAGGTCTGATTGCTGAACTGTCGTTTTTACTAGGGATGCACGATATATCGGCATTATCATCGGTATCGGCTGATATTGCAATTTTTTTTTTTTTTACATATCGGTATTGGCCCGATGTGTAAAAGTGGGCCGATATTAACGACCAATATTTGTCAGTACAGTAATCCCTCAAATTAAAGGAAAAGTAACGTTTTTTTACAATCTGAGCCTTCTTTCGGCAATAAAACAAGTAGTTTTACTCACCCATAGCACTTTGGTGTCAATTGGAGCAGTTTTGTAGAAGTTATGTTGTAGCCGTTCTGTTCTACTAATGATCCCGTATCCGTTAGCGTGAGTGCTCGGGGCATTACTTTGCGGTGTCCAAATAACACAAACTTTAGCACTGTGTCAGGGTAGACTTTTAGTGGATTCCAAAACGGCCTGAAACCCGATATCCAGCTATAGTTTCATTTGATGACGTCATCAGAGAGGACAGTGCGCATGCGTGAACTCAGCTGTTTTGTAAACACCGCTAGTCCGAAAGAAGCTAACACCGCTCTGAACTTTACTTTTCTGTTGCGATATCGGGTTTCAGGCCATTTTGGAATCCACTAAAAGTCTACGCTGACACAGCGATCTTCTGTGATTTGAAAAGTGCTAAAGTTTGTGTTATTTGGACACCGCAAAGTAATGCCCCGAGCACTCACGCTAACGGATACGGGATCATTAGTAGAACAGAACGGCTCAACATAAGTTCTGCGATACTGCTCCAATTGACACCAAACTGCTATGGGTGAGTAAAACTACTTGTTTTATTGCCGAAAGAAGGCTCAGATTGTAAAAAAAACGTTACTTTTCCTTTAACGTTTTCTCACATTTCTCTCTCGTTTAAACACTCAAACTTTCGTAGATTTTCAACAAAATGTATTAATGGTGAAGCGTGGGGGGGGGGGGGGGGCACCTGCGCTCATCGTGCTCAAATCCGTGATCCGCACGAGCCGCACGAAACCAGGCAAAGAGCCGCACGCGCTGGTTTAATCCTGGTTTAGAACTGGTCTAGTCTTGGTTTAGTCCAGGTTTAGTCCTGGTCCAGTCCAGGTTTAGACCTGGTATAGACCTGGTTTAGTCCGCGTTTAGTCCTGGTCTAGTTCCAGTCTGGTCCCGACCCCCCCCCCCCCCCCCCCCCCCATCTATAACATCAATCAGCAAAGGTCCCTTAGCCAATCAGGACGCAGAACACAATGTTACACTATTAAAAAAAAATAATTTAAATTAAAAAAAAAAAAAAAAACAGGAGTCAAAACACGTTTTGGAAATAAAAGAAGACATTCAAAAAATTCATTTTGCATGATTTTCAGTCTGTATAAAATGTTATCTCAGAATTAAAAATAAACGGTATCGGCTAAAATTTTCACATTGGTGCATCCATAGTTTTTACCCTTTGAGCCTTGGTTTGATTTGCGGGAGGGGGCTGGTTCTGTTGG
This sequence comes from Paratrypauchen microcephalus, assembly GCA_036785185.1. NCBI lineage: Eukaryota > Metazoa > Chordata > Actinopteri > Gobiiformes > Gobiidae > Paratrypauchen > Paratrypauchen microcephalus. Next base: position 1,601,802 of record JAVJIX010000187.1, on the reverse strand, counting down.
TCGGGGGTCTTTCACGAGAAACGTCTTTTTTTTCTCTTTGCTCGATTTCTTCATAATGCACAGTTTCCCATCCAGCCTCAGAGCCACTGAGAGAAAGAGTTTCAAAAATAAAAAGGACAATTAGCTGCAAACCTAAACCAAAAAAAAATACTGAATTTATACAAATACTATTTTTCCAATGCACATCTACAAGAGGTGAAAATGTATTTACCATCACTTTTTGTTTATTTATCCTAAACTATTCTATAAATTCTAAACGTAGTTTAACCTCACCCCACTGCCCCCTCCGTTTGGACCCTCGTCGCAGATCCCCTGGTTGGTTTGAGGTCAGAAAACTCCCTCTTCACTGCTTCAGCCAGAGCCTTCACAGTTTTATCGTTGTTATCCACCAGCTGCACCTGCCGGAGCGACACCAGTTCGTTCTTTGGGTCGTCACAGAATTCTCTCACAGTTTGCGCGATGGTCTCTGCGCACAGATCCACCGGGAAACCAAAAATCCCTGAACTTATAGCTGGTATCGCTACACTCGCGCAATTCAGCTTCTCTGCTTGGGTGAGGCAATCTATAACAGCGAGCTTCAGGAGAAATTGTGCCAGTTTAGCTCCGTTTTCGGTGTACTTCGGGCCGACCGCATGGATCACATGTTTGCACGGCAGTCGGTACGATTTGGTGACAAACGTCTGGCCCTCAGGAAGCTTCCCTTTTGCCTTGATGAAATTGTCACACTCTTGTTGCATCTCGTGTCCCGCCGCATTTAGGAGCGCTAATGCTAACCCGCCGATATGCTTCAGGTCCTCGTTGGCCGCGTTCACGACCGCATCTACGCTGAGCTTGCACATGTTCGCTTTCCTCACCGATACCTCCACTCCGCACTTCATTCGAACTCTCACAACGTAGCCGCCGTGAGCGTCTGATACTTCTTCGAATTCGTCGTCGTCGTCGTCATCATCGGGGAGTTCAGGGCGCAGAGTTACGGCGCATCCAAATTCATTCAAACAGGCAGACAGAAAAAACGCTCCGTGGGTCTTGAAGAACTTTTTGGCCCCTGTTTTTTGCACCTGAAACGTGTCGGTGATGAGAGATCGCGTGAGGTTAAGGTAGAGCGTTTTGGCGTTTTGGACGTGTATCCGGGCTCCAGAAATGGTGAATTTGGGCCGAAGAGGATCAAACTCATATCTGACCTGGTTGTCTTTGGCAATTTTATCCCATTCTTCGATCTTTTTCTTTTCAATGAACTGAACCACAGCGCAGGATTCAACTTTGACCCTCTCCTGAACTCGGGAATAGCTGTTGATAAACTCATTTAAACTTTGAGCCATTTCTTTCACCGGATTTGAAAACCCTGCGACTGTAATGTTCGGCAGTTGAACTTGGACCTGCACAGTTTTTTTATTGGAGGTGTTGTACGAATCTAGCAAGCTCTTCATCAGATCAGACCACTTTTTAAGCGTCAAAACCTCTTTGTCTTCACAGTTTAAAACCTGAATGGCCAAAACAGATTGTAGTTTCTTCTCTGCATCACTGATAAAGCGATCTGAACTTCCGATGAGAAAAATCCCTTTGGTTTCTAAACTGACGAACGCGCAGATGCCTTGCGACGTGAACAGATCCTGGGACAGCTGATTTACGTCAACTTTCTGGAGAAAATCTTTAAGAGGAATTGATATTTCCAGCTGTTTCTTCTCTTGCGCCATGTTTTTTTCGAGAATCCAAGTTTTTAATCTGAGAACCTCGCCTTGCAATCCTGATATGGTTAGAACTCCTTTGTCAAAATGCATGAGGATGTCAGGAGAAATGTCTTGCTTTGCCTTCTGAAGCCCACTTTCGTTTAAAATGTGGAACTGGGCTGGAGTCAGTATCACGTTCTCCTGCACTCCGTTCATTTCTCTGTCGATTTGATTGACGGCTTTGAGAACTGTTGCGTCGACTTTTGCCCTGATCTGTTTTAAGACTTTGAAGCTCGAAGCAACAGTGAGAACTCCTTTTGAATGATCCAAAATAAGCTCCGCTTCATCTTTCACAATCGCACGCACTTCTTTTTCGACCCGTCCCCATGCAGCGCTGTTCACAGGACAGTCGAACGCACCATATTCGTTCATCTGCTCCCGAAACGCCTTCAGGGCAGCGGTTTTCCAGTTTTCTACTTGATCTTTGGTGAGGTTGCTTTGCCGTAAAAAGTTGGGTAAAGGGCTGAGTTTGACCTGCGGCGTGTCCATGTTGACGTGGCAGAAATGCGGACTCATGTTTTGGTTGATGGTGTCGGAGAGGTTTTTGCTGCAAAGGAACCTCCAGACTGGGACGTGCACATTTTCAGTGAAGGATTCGGGAATTTTGAACTGGGGTCGATCAGTGCCCATCAGAGCCACACCCAGGGACGTGTAATAAGGATAGACTTTAATCTTAGTGGATTTGAGGGTGAGGTCAGATCGGGAGCAGATGTCCTTCACCACTGCAAAGAGAAAGAGAAACCAAACATCATGACTATTCCACGGGCTCAGAATCAGAAGGACGCAGGTGACACATCAGGTAAATTCATCCATTCAATTGTTCTGTTAACTCCTGGACCACAGAGGCAACAGTCTTAACCAGAGGTGCCCAAAGTGGGGCCTGAGAGCCAAACTTGGCCTTCAGAGGGGTCTACTTTGGCCACAGGGAGGTGCTGAGATTTCTAAGTATCAATTTTGATTCAACTTTGGACTGAAGGACTCACACTAGTTTATCCCCCTAAAAAACTATTTAGGTCTAGATATCTTTGCAGACAAGACTTTTACATGAAAAACATTAAAAGTTTGTCCCTCAACCTGCTAATACGTATTCATTTTGGCCCACAGTGTCGTGCGGTAACACTGGCTTACCGCTGACAGTCTCGTCTCAGCCTGGTTCTGCTCGGGTTGTGGAGCTCGGGAACATAGGTCCAGTAAGTTTGCGGGGACAGTTAATAAAGCTTGTCCAAAAAGTGATATACCGTATTGGCCCGAATATAAGACGATGTTTTTTGCATTGAAAGAACACTGAAAAAGCGGGGGTCGTCTTAGAATCGAGGTCTAGTCATTCCAACGCTAGATGGCGCCAGATATCTTTAAAGTGAATGCTGCTAGCGGCAACTTAGCGACTTTGTCGCTATTTTTAGCTACTTTCTGGACCCCCCTAGCGAGAAAATTAGACAAAAGCGACTAGCGACAAATCTAGCAACTTTTTTTGGTGATCAGAGGCTCCAAGATCGCGGGAGGGGAAAAAAATAATTGCGCCGTTTTCTCTCTTTCCCCGTTCAGAGAAAGAGACACAGGCAGAGAGGGGCGGCGGCGGGGACTGTCGCTTCACTCACAGGCAGACAGACACACACACCAGTCTGTCCTCTGCTCCCTCCCATCTCGTCAGATCGCAGCTGACTTCACTTAGACTTCACTTTGATGGTTAATGCAGTTATTGCAATTTTATTGTTTTATCACAGTAGATTGGTTTATTTACATTTCAAAAACCAGAAGCCATTCATTTACAAATGTGATTGTACTTTAGTTTACACATTTAAATGTTCAGATATTAAGATGTGATAGACAGTTTTTGCATGATTTGAATGAGGCAAAATAACATGCTTTTTCTCTCGAATATATTGTTATAATCATTTGTTTCAGATGTACTGTAATTATTTTCTGTATAAAAATTAAATTTGGTGTTCAAAAAGTCTTTTTTCAAACTTGAGTCTTGAAAAAGAGGGGGTCGTCTTATATTCGGGCCAATACGGTATTTGCGTCATAAACAGTTGTCCGAAAAAAGCAGCAGCCTAATTCGCATGGTGCTCTTTTTGTTTTGAGAAGAAAAACAAGCTTTATTACGAGTTCCCGCGAAGTTACCGGACCTACTTACATGAGCTCCAGAATGCAAGCAGAAGCCGGCTGAGCCAAGACTGTCAGCGGTAAGCCAGCGTTAAAGGAATAGTGCGTTTTTTTTATGTTAATCTGTATGAGTTTCCTTCTAAAAGTTACGTGCGGTAACACCGGCTTACCTCTGACAGTTTGCGCTCAGGTAATTAGATCCGGTAACTTCACAGGAACTCGTAATAAAGCTTGTTTTTCTTCTCAAAACAAAACATTTGTCCGAAAGGTGATATATTTGCGTCCCAAACAGTTAGCAGCGTATTTTCGCATTCGCATACCTCGTCTCGATTCGTATCACTGCGCTCCCGTTAGCTGCCTGTTGCCTGTTCACTCGTAAACTTCCCCTTACGGCGGACCGCATCCGTCGTTCGCTTCCGCTAAAGGTTAACAGGCTAATAATAAGTAACAGGCGCGCAGTGATACGAATCGAGACGAGGTATGCGAATGCGAAAATACGCTGCTGGATTTTTCGTGGACAACTGTTTTGTTTTGAGAAGGAAAACAAACTTTATTACGAGTTCCCACGAAGTTACCGGACCTAATTACCTGATCGCAAACTGTCAGAGGTAAACCAGTCTTACCGCACATAACTTTTAGAAGGAAACCCATACAGATTCACATCAAAAAACACACTATCCCTTTAAGTGCTCGGCACCTCGGGTCCAAACCGAGGCTTCCCTCTCCCAGACGCTTTCCTCAGAGCCTCCTCCTTTTAGGACATCCCTATAACACTTCACCAGGAAAGAATTAGCTAAGTAATACCATCAAAAAACGGAAGGTAGGAAAAGATCTTCTAGGTCCTCTCTGTCCCCACTGGTAAACAGAAGAATGAGAGAAACAGTTTGGGAACCACACCCTTAAGTTAATGCGGAAACCAGAGGAATCAAACCTGGACGTTGCTGCTGTGGGTGCAGTGCTAACTCCTCTGCCGCGGTGGAGTGCTTACCTGTGGGGTTGGAGAAGGAGAGGACTGCAGCCTGCTCCTCTGGGACCATCTTGATGTCGTCTGGTGCCTCCCACTTTTTCTCAAAATACAGATCCAACATGTCTGAGGGAATTCAACACAACTTTATTCACATCAGCAGGACACAAGACACGTGTGACCTAAAGTTTGTCTTTTATTATTTGGTTTTAAATTAAAAAGCAATTTATTACATTATTACCGTCTGGACAACATATTAAACTGAAAAAAATAAAACTTCCCTAATACCACTCCCGGACTTTGACTGTAAAATACTGTAAGGAGAAAGGAACTCCTCTGTATGAAACGGAAATATTAAGCAGTTGCATTTGTCTTGATTTTGAACATATTTTGCACAAAAAAAGATTGAATTGGAATCTTACACTACGTTCACACTGCAGGGCTTAATGCTCAATTCCGATTTTTTTTGGTGAAATCTGATTTTTTTTGCGAGTTCATGCACATTTCCAATTAAATGCGACTTGTATGTGATCTCCAGTGTGAACTTTAAACGCCCCAAAGGTGTCCCGCATGCCCCTTGGAGGACACGACGAGATCACGTGCAGTGAGCGTGCTCAGTGTTTACGGAAGTCGCCTAAAGTTGCTGTCGTACCGGAGCCAGAACATGTACAGCTTATTTGTTTTAAGGAGGAGACGGAGAAGGAGAAGGACGAGGTTCTTGGCCACGGTGTTTTGTGGGGCAGTGGCAGCAACGTCCGTAGAAATGAACGTGTTGGTGCGGAGTCGCTACGATCGCTACGTGCTTCGCCGCTTCACCGCTTCACCGACACGGAGTTCATATACTATTTTCGCAAGACGAGAAGAACGTTTGTGTACATTTGTGAGCGCCGACTTGTACCACTCTCACTGGAGGAAACACGCCCAGGTCGGATGAACATGACTTGGCCGTTCAGACTGAAGTCGCATGTCAAAAGGTCGGATATGTATCGGATTTAGGACCACATATCCAAGTGGCCTGGGTCACATTTGAAAAAATCGGATCTGTGTTGTTCAGACTGTCATTAGAAGATCAGATACAGGTCACATAGAAGTGAAAAAAATCGGATTTGGGTCACTTCAGGCTGCAGTGTGAACGTAGCCAAAGTCGTACTGAATCCTGACTTGAGATTTGAGGAGGACGGGAGGGCATCTGACACACGGGGAAAGGAGGAGGTCTGTAGTTCATCTGCAGATGTTGTGGTTGGAGAAGTGCGGTGGGATAATGGAGTTTCTCACCTCTGACCACAGTAGGGGGCAGCTTCTCGACCCGGACGTTCGTCGCCGGCTCCAGAAGAGTCGCGGTCAGGCCTCGTTTACTGAGTTTACTGCTGCTCTGGCTCAAGGACATGAACTTCTCTGCATCTGAGGAAACGGCACATTCACTTCAGTCACATTATGTTCAGAGACACTAAAACGATTTTGGTCTGCACTAGTACTCGGAAAAGAGATTCTGACCCTTTCTTCTTGCTTTTTTTTAGAACTTTATTGCCAAAAGTGCAAAAATCACAGGAAAGCAGTACTGCACTGCTTTAAGATTTTAGATCTTAGACTTTAGTTTAACTTTAGATCTCTGTCTTAGATAGTTTTTGTTGTATTTTGTACACTGTCTTTTTGCACTACTTGACCAGAGAGAAACGAAATTGTCAATTCTGCCATATGTGTTCAACATACAGTGAATCCTCACTGTATGTTGAACACATATGGCAGAATTGACAATAAAGCTGACTTTGAACTTTGATCTTTGAAGTCTGTGAAAATTCAACTTCGTCCAAGCGGTCGTTTTGTTTTCACAACCGGGATAAATGCATGTTCGCACCATTTCAGATTTTCTCAAGCGGAGATGTTTTCTTCTTCTTCATGACTGTAACCGAGAGCTGAGAGCGTCGTCTTATCTGCAAATCAGCTGTGAATGTGCGCGATGCCATCGTCCAATCAGAACCATGACTGGATCTCTGGTTCCACTTTTGACTCAAACTAAAGTGTAAACTCACACACTGAACTTTTGTCATTTGAAAAGTGATAAAGTTTGTGTTATTTTGGTGCCCCGAGCACTCACGTTAAACGGATATCGCCCAACTCCGAAATCTCCGGAAATACTCCAAATGACACAAAAGTACAATGGGCGAGTAAATGACGTTGTTTTATCACCGAAATAAGTTCCAGATTGTAAAAACGTTATTGTCCTTTAATCATAAATGTCTGTAACGGGGTTCTGAAGAGTCTGATTTTTGTTTTCCAGTCGAACCCTGAGCCGTTCTTCTTGCAGCTGCGTAAAGCTCGGGGCCAGTGGGAAAACTGTCTGAACAGTAGAGTGACCGGTGAGCGTTTAAGCCGTACCTGTGTGATTCTTGAAGGTTACCACGGCGACACCGCTCTCCCAGATCCGCTCCAGCTCGTACTGCGCCTCCTCCAGACCGCAGACGTTCTCCACCAGGACACACAGCAGGTCCCTGGAGGTGCCCTCAGGAACCGGACCCAGAGCCACACTGCACCGGGCGGCGCTCCCAGAAGAGGAGCCTCCATCTGGGCCACAGAGACGGAGGCGCAGGGCAAGGTTAGAATCCTTTTGGATTTAGTTTTAGTTCGTTTTGACTTTTTTCCCCTCTAATTCAGTTTGTTTTAATTCGTTTTTAGAGCGGCTCTGATAATTTTAGTCCTGGTTTAGTCTTAGTTTAGTCCTGCTTTAGTCCTTGTTTAGTCCTGGTTTAGTCCTAGTTTAGTCCTGGTTTAGTCCTGGTTTAGTCCTAGTTTAGTCCTGGTTTAGTCCTGGTTGAGTCCTGCTTGAGTCCTGCTTTAGTCCTGGTTTAGTCCTAGTTTAGTCCTTGTTTAGTCCTGCTTTAGTCCTTGTTTAGTCCTGCTTTAGTCCTTGTTTAGTCCTGGTTTAGTCCTGCTTTAGTCCTTGTTTAGTCCTGGTTTAGTCCTGGTTTAGTCCTAGTTTAGTCCTGGTTTAGTCCTGGTTGAGTCCTGCTTGAGTCCTGCTTTAGTCCTGGTTTAGTCCTGCTTTAGTCCTTGTTTAGTCCTGGTTTAGTCCTGGTTTAGTCCTGCTTTAGTCCTTGTTTAGTCCTGGTTTAGTCCTGGTTTAGTCCTAGTTTAGTCCTAGTTTAGTCCTGGTTTAGTCCTGCTTTAGTCCTTGTTTAGTCCTGCTTTAGTCCTGGTTTAGTCCTAGTTTAGTCCTGGTTTAGTCCTGGTTTAGTCCTAGTTTAGTCCTAGTTTAGTCCTGGTTTAGTCCTCGTTTAGTCCTGCTTGAGTCCTGCTTTAGTCCTGGTTTAGTCCTAGTTTAGTCCTGCTTTAGTCCTGGTTTAGTTTAGTTTTAGTTTGGACAGTTTTATTTTAGTTTGTATTCGTGTTTGGGTTATACTTTGGGTTATTTGTCAAGTGCAGGATTCAAAAAAACAATGATTTTATAAGAATCCAAGCCTTGTAAATAAATTGACAAATTTTAATTGATACATTTTAGTTTCAGTTTCAGTTATCATTGTTTTAATTTGATTGTTGTTTTTATTTATTTCAGTTAACAAGAATATTTAGTTTTCGTTTTTTCGTTTGTTTTCGTTAACTATAATAACCTTGATGCCGGGTACTCGTAATGACGTTTGTGAGACGTCACCTGCTCTTGGCAGTGACATACACGACTGCGATGTTCTGGTCGTATCGACATCGTGATTCACCGTTTCTCTATAAAGCTCAACAGTCCCGCCCACTTCCAAGTCCACTCCGGTTCCGTAAGTAAAATTTCCATAAATTTTTCCATAGACTTAGAAAAATTCAAATGTCAAAAACAAAAACATCGCTGAGGCTAGTCAGCTACGTGCTAACGAGTGACGTGCGGTCAGGGTCATCACAGGGAAAAAAAAGTAAAATGAAAAAAATGTTTATATTTATCCAATGATTTGTACTATAAAGTTATTTTCGATTTAACTTCGCCATTTTAATTATTTTTTTATTCAAAATGTTCAAAATTTTCACTTTTCCTGTTGAAACGGTGGTGTTTGGGCGTGGCGGCTGTTAGCCTTGATGAATTTGGCGTATTCGCCAGCATGGCGTGTTGAAGTTTATTTGAGCATTTTACTAAACGTGACTAAACCAGGACTAAACCAGGACTAAACTAGGACTAAACTACAACTAAACCAGGACTAAAGCAGGACTAAAGCAGGACTAAAGCGGGATTAAACTAGGACTAAAGAAGGACTAAAGAAGGACTAAAGCGGGACTAAACCAGGACTAAACTAGACTAAACCAGGACTAAACTACAACTAAACCAGGACTAAAGTGGGACTAAACTAGGACTAAACAAGGACTAAACTAGACTAAACCAGGATTAAACTACAACTAAACCAGAACTAAAGTGGGACTAAACTAGGACTAAACAAGGACTAAAGAAGGACTAAACCAGGACTAAACCGGGACTAAAGGAGGACTAAACCGGGACTAAACCGGGACTAAAGAAGGACTAAAGAAGGACTAAACAAGGACTAAAAAAGGACTAAAGAAGGACTAAAGAAGGACTAAACCGGGACTAAACCAGGACTAAACCAGGACTAAACTAGACTAAACCAGGACTAAACTACAACTAAACCAGGACTAAAGTGGGACTAAACTAGGCCTAAACAAGGACTAAAGAAGGACTAAACCAGGACTAAACCAGGACTAAAGGAGGACTAAACCGGGACTAAACCGGGACTAAAGAAGGACTAAACAAGGACTAAAAAAGGACTAAAGAAGGACTAAAGAAGGACTAAACCGGGACTAAACCAGGACTAAACTAGGACTAAACAAGGACTAAAGAAGGACTAAACCAGGACTAAACCAGGGCTATACCAGGACTAAACCAGGACTAAACCGGGACTAAAGCAGGACTAAACTAGGATTAAAGCAGGACTAAAGCGGGACTAAAGCAGGACTAAACTAGGACTAAAGCGGGACTAAAGCAGGACTAAACTAGGACTAAAGCAGGACTAAAGCAGGACTAAACTAGGACTAAACTAGGACTAAAGCAGGACTAAAGCAGGACTAAACTAGGACTAAACTAGGACTAAAGCAGGACTAAAGCAGGACTAAACCAGGACTAAAGCAGGACTAAAGCAGGACTAAAGCAGGACTAAAGCAGGACTAAAGCAGGACTAAACTAGGCCTAAGCTAGAACTAAACCAGGACTAAACCAGGACTAAACCAGGAAGTTTAAATACGTATAAATGCCACACAGAGTAAAGAATTATCATGATTTTCTCACCTGGTTTCGGCTGCTGTGTCTGAGCTTCAGTTTTCTGTGGATCTAAACATGAATAAAACAGAATTAAACAGAATTCTTCTCACACAACAGAATGTGTAAATGTTTTTTTTTACCTGGAACGTTGCTTCTGGAGGTTTGGATCTGAGGGAGAAAGAGTTCATTAAAGACTGGGTCAGTTTTAGAGCAGAATTTCAATGAACATAAAGAGCAAACTCTCCGGTCATAAAAACTGCTCACCCGGAGAATATTTCCGTCTGGACGCATTTAAAATGTGAACTTCGAACAAAATTATATTATTAAAACACAAATTTGAAATCTAATAGTAATGTATGTTTGTATTCAGTATTTTTTCCAAACAGGGTTATTACAGTTAAGGAAAATGAGCGAAAAAAACGAAAACTAAAATTGAAAAATATATTTTTGTTAAAGGAAATTAATAAAAACGACAATTAAAAGAAAAAAAATGATAACTGAAACTGTATTGTGCGGACTAAACCAGGACTAAACTAAGACTAAACTAGGACTAAACAAGGACTAAACAAGGACTAAACAAGAAGTAAAGCAGGACTAAACCAGGACTAAACTAGGACTAAACTTGGACTAAACTAGGACTAAACCAGGACTAAACCAGGATTAAACAAAGACTAAACTAGGACTAAACAAGGACTAAACCAGGACTAAACAAGAAGTAAAGCAGGACTAAACCAGGACTAAAGCAGGACTAAACCAGGACTAAACTAGGACTAAACCAGGACTAGACCAGGACTAAACTTGGACTAAACTAGGACTAAACCAGGACTAAACCAGGACTAAAGCAGGACTAAAGCAGGACTAAACCATGACTAAACCAGGACTAAAGCAGGACTAAACTAGGACTAAACTAGGACTAAAGCAGGACTAAACCAGGATTAAACAAAGACTAAACTAGGACTAAACTAGGACTAAGCCAGGACTAAAGCAGGACTAAAGCTGGACTAAACCAGGACTAAACAAGGACTAAACCAGAACTAAACTAGGACTAAACTAGGACTAAAGCAGGACTAAACCATGACTAAACTGGGACACTCAGGGAGACGGGACACTCGGGGAGAAGTTGGGACACTCAGGGAGACGGGACACTCGGGGAGAAGTTGGGACACTCTGGGAGAAGTTGGGACACTCAGGGAGACGTTGGGACACTCAGGGAGACGTTGGGACACTCAGGTAGAAGTTGGGACACTCAGGGAGAAGTTGGGACACTCAGGGAGAAGTTGGGACACTCAGGGAGAAGTTGGGACACTCGGGGAGAAGTTGGGACACTCTGGGAGAAGTTGGGACACTCAGGGAGAAGTTGGGACACTCAGGGAGAAGTTGGGACACTCAGGGAGACGGGACACTCAGGGAGAAGTTGGGACACTCTGGGAGAAGTTGGGACACTCGGGGAGAAGTTGGGACACTCTGGGAGAAGATGGGACACTCGGGGAGAAGTTGGGACACTCGGGGAGACGTTGGGACACTCAGGGAGACGTTGGGACACTCGGGGAGAAGTTGGGACACTCGGGGAGAAGTTGGGACACTCGGGGAGAAGTTGGGACACTCGGGGAGAAGTTGGGACACTCAGGGAGACGTTGGGACACTCCCCGTGAGCTTCAGGATTGCAGCAGCAGTAACAAGGTAATTTATTTTTATCACTTGAGCCCGAGCAGCAGATCTGGTTTGTCCAGGTCTGAGATTCGACTGTCAGAGTCCAAACTCCA